>CM028361.1:50436328-50550788 GCA_016624345.1 Platycodon grandiflorus | reverse complement strand
AGTAGATGTTTACTGACATTTAAAAATAAACTAGCCATACTCCAAAGTAGGGAGCATACCACAACAATCACATTCAATAACAATACGAATGTTTCAAGTAGGTCACAAGCCTACAACAACAAATCAACAAAGTGTGCTAGTAAACATTAAACACACAATCAATCATCAAAGTAGGATGATTGTCCTATCACATACTAGAACCATCACACAATGTCCGTAATCACCAGACATATAACCAAAACATGACAATAGGCAAAGTAGGCCTATTGTGCAACTCAACTTAGGATCTCCACAGTATCCTATAATCACTCAAGACACTGTCTCATGTATAACATAAACCATCACATAACATTATCGTCGTGTACCATGTATATCACGACTCATTACAAATCACATCCTATTCGACTCGCCGAGTCGGTCATGACTAGTGTTCAATTCGCATAAAGGTTTGGTTCATAACGTTATACTTTATTGACTCCGTTTGAGTCATTACCAATATTCGAGACATTGGGATAAACCGTAGTATCATCCCTAATTAACCATTCTATTCTCAACACCATTATTCGGTAATATAAAGTATCCAAAACAACCTCACAAATTCATAGCGAGTAAACTAACGACAAAATATCAATAAGTTGCTTATTATACAAAGTTTATTAACACAACATGATTTCTCCAGCATCGCGCAACGATACCGTTAAATTCACCAAATATTCCACAAAATCCAAATATTGAAATTTTTCCATATTTAGAAACTAGACATCTGGAACTATATTTTACCACTTTGAATTTCCTCATTTGGACTTATATTCATCAACATGTAACCACATAAAGATTGAACTACTACTCAGATTTTCCAGCAACAATTCATTCTGCGCAGCATTATAACAAGAACCATTTGAGGTACTTACCAATATCAAAACTCAATGAAAATTTACAGGACATTACTAAACATATCAATGTAAAACATATCCAAAAATCATGCAATTCTCATGGACGGATTTTTTCCAGCAAATTCAACAACATGACTTAAAATTGTGACAAATCTGATTTTATAACTAAGTATTTAATTCCAAAATTATCATGTCTTCTCCCAATTATACATGCAACCTCAAACAACAACATATTATATCATACACATTAGTTAGAGCAACAAATCACATTTTTCTTCCAAGGATTTAACACAAAAATGATCAACTAATACCACCTATATGCTCTACTCTTCCATTTCATCTCATAATCAATCAAAACATTATAGTTACTTACCTTCAAAGAAGACAATCAAGCTAACATATTCACAATCAAGGCTTTGTAATGAAGTCTCCTAGTCTTTAGCAACACCTTGGTGATCTTGCATGTGAGATCCAATGGTTGGATGAAGAAGAGTAGAACACACACACTAATCTCACACTCAATCTCCCACACTTAAGCTTTCAAGCTTTCATGGAAGAAGAAATGAATCAATGGTGAAATGAAGTCTCTCATAGGTTTGGGAGTAACTTATTAGGCTGGTCAAATGGTCAAACAAGGTACAACACATTTAGCCTAGGGTCCAAGGGTCAAAAGAGTCAAGGTTGCAAAGTTTGGAAGAGGCTTGTCATGTAAAGAATGGGCCTGATTTTCAGTCAACTTCAAATACGTGCCTAGGATGATATACAAGTCTAAAAATTACAAATAAGGTGTGGTTAGAAAGCTCTTTGAGTCTAGTTTACACAGAATCAAACGGTTTGCAAATCCGAGTTTTCTACACAGTTAGTTATGGCCAAATTACTACAAGTGGGTCGAATCTGTCCGTACGCGCTAGGGCGCGAATAATGCGCGCTAGGGCGCGCAACCTGGCTGAACTTGGTCTATTTTCTGATTTTTATCAAACTTCTGGTCGTGTACGCGCTAGGGCGCGCCTGTGCGCTAGGGCGCGACCTGGGACTCCAAAAGTGTTCAAAAATGATTCCTAAGTGTTTCCAAATGATTCTAAGACGATCCCAACCTCAAACCAAGTCCAAGACACATCCGAAACACTATCAAAACAACATAAAAAAGAAGCTATGAATGCAATCCAATACAAGTACAAAAGACTACAAAACTTCAACCGCATATCAATAGTCGGGAGAAGTATGAAATCAACCTAATTGCAAGCATGTTTAAATGAAATTTGCACATGAAATGACGACGAAAACGAAAAGACGTATGAATCGAATGCATGCAAATGATGCGAATGATGCGGGCGTTACATGAGCGGTGACATTCGGTGCAAGAATGGTTGTCAGCAGATCGTTAGAGATCGTGCCATAGATCCACTGGAGGACAAGTGCATCAAGACGCGACCAAAGAGCAGCATCACGAGCAGGTGCTTTGGCAGGGACCGTATCATCAGAAGGCTCAGCCTCCGTGGCCTTCTCGGGAGGGGGAGGAATGATATGGTCAATAACCAAAAATGCACGGCAGTGGATCCGAAACAATTCGGCCCATGAGGAGTACTGTCCGTTTTCCATCTCAAGAACAAGTGGGATGAAATTCCTGATGTTGGTGACAGTTTGGGCTGGGTGGAACTTATATTGATCCGCCATTGAAGAGAGAAGAAAGTTCACAAAGAGAGAGAGAGTAAACAGAAACGAAAAAGATAGGAGGCTTCAAGGACCGTTTATTTGCTTTGATACCATAAAGGCAAATATGTTTCGTGTCCTTTACATTTTCGTACTCAGCAAATATATACAATGTCCTAATCAAAATCTAAGGCTATAAGTTAGGGTCATGATAGTTGCCCTATGCTAATCACGTCAAATCACATTCTGGTCAAATATATACATGCCTAATATATTGAGATACAAATATATCTAGAATATTCTATGGAGTATGTGCTAACAAGTAATATATAATTTGTAGGTGCAGAACTATGCAATACTCATGAAACCTTTTTTGAGAAAAAATGCACTGAAAAGAAGTTGGAGTCTGAGCAGAGGACAACTGGAATTTCAATTAGCCATGAGGCTCTCAAACAACATCTCAGAACAAAACATAAGGACGCTGTTGTCAGCGTTGGTGGTATGTCTTGGCACTTATCTTGCTATTGTTAATCTAAAGTTTTTTTAATCTTCTTATCTAGAGAATTGAGTATAGCATTTGTTATCTGTTGAAGTTTCTATGTAGAAAGCATGCTGTCTCAAGGTGGCCAACTGGCAACAGACTAAAGGTTAACTTCTTGTTGATGCAGGAGAATACAGCACTACTGATGCCTCTTTTCAGAAAATTGGCACAATTGGAACGTCCGATGGGAGCAGTGAAAGTAAATATTCTTCAGAGAGCACTGCTGGTATATTTTAGCACATAGATATAGTTGGTTATATATCAGACTTTAAAAATATTTCCTTAATGCTATACAGAGATATAAATATCATTTTTTGGCTCTACTCAACTCTGCAGATAGTGATAGTTCTTTGTGGAGTACCTGTAGGAAACTCGAAACCAGTTTGCTGCCATCTCCCAAACGAAGAAAGGCTAATCTCACCATCCCTGATGCTCCAGACCAAGATGTTGAAATGGTGAACATAAAAGCAAAATTTAAAGATGAATACATAGTATTTCCGCTGCTGCTGTCAACAGGTATGGTAGGCTTGGTAGAGAATGTGACTATGAGGCTGAGCAGGTTTAACGTTAAGAGGGAAGATTTTAAAATCAAGTATCAGGACAGTGAAGGTGATTGGGTTCTAGTTGCCTTGGATGAAGACCTGCAGGCTTGTATGTCTAGTTTGGGATTAGTAGGTCAGAGTACAATCAGGATGCTAGTTGAGCCAATTAACACTCAGTGACCTTGTATGTTTTTCATCCAGTTGTTGAGGCCTAGCTTTGTATTAAGCCCTTGTTTTTTTTTTTTTTTTCTCATAGTTGTCTTGAGTTGCCTCTCGACTTATGGGAGATACTGACTTAGACCACTGAACTTCTTATCATGTAACTGTGTATATATAGAGAGAGGCATGTTCGAGTACGTGGTGTCTCATCAATGTTCATATTCATGTTTGTTACTGTAGAAACACTCTCTCCATTTCACCCAAAAGAATCTACGTTAAAAAGTTATAATTACAAAAATGCTCGACTATAGTTCATATGTTTATACCATTGTGAGGTAAAATTAATAAGGTTGTAGACATATGTAGGCCCACAACCAAACTCAACACCCTCTTACATTTAAGACCCCGTAATACTCCAAATGTTGTTGGATCGTCACTTGGAAGTTTTCCCAACCTTGGTTCGTATGAGTCAAGGCCAATTCGAGCTAGGCTCGTGAGATGTACAAGACTCAGCAAGCTTATCGAGCCGTGCTCATCATATTAAAATTTAATTTGATTTTGAAAAATAAGTCTAATTCTAAGTTTGAAACAACTCATTTTTTAAATAAACTTGAGTTGAGCTGGATTTTACCAAGGCAAAGTCAAGTCGAACTAGATTAGCCTGCAATATAGTAACTATTATCATCTTAGCTAAGCTCATCTTCTCTAGGGCTTTTCCCTGCTTGACAAGTCAATTTTTTTTTTTTTAAATTGTAGTTTTACATGCTTGTACCTTTAAAAACTTGCACTATAATTTTATCTTTTTTTAGAAATAAAACTATTTTTTAAGAACAAACTAAAGAGGAAAGAAGTACTACTTTTTTTGGAACTGGGGAAGTATTATTTAGACTTTGGATTTGGGACAAAGAGGTTCAAGCAATGTGAGATTCAAGTGAGAAAAGGGAAAGCCCCTATAGAATGCAAGAAGGTTTTCCTATCTCTTTTTCATGACCCGGTCAACCGCCGGGGCGTGCTAATTCCATACGAATCAGTTCTCGCTATTCTTCTAAGCTCGATAAGGGTAGGCTTGCTCACGAAGGGCGGCCTCGGTCCGGTAAGGGGAGAGCGGCCGATAGACTATTAAACATTAACCATTAAACTAGCTTAGAACCCTTGATACCAAAACGAAGCCATTTTTCAGTTGGATAGATCAAGAAAATACTAGCTGTAGAACACGAATAACATTTTCAATAATGGGATTTGTTACATTGGGCCTATCACTTCTTTTCAGTGAAACAAAAACAACAACAACAAAAGAAACTGGAGTTAACAAATATTGCAGTTTCCATAATGGGCTTTGGCCCATTGGAATGAGAAAGATTGATTGAGCTATTATACCGAATGACTCAAGTCCTGCCAACTTGACCATCCTGAGGCTCATTACTTGACTTCTTGGGGTCTTTGGATTTTGTCATGTCAGCTAAGCCCAACTCTTCTTGGGCTTGTCTCTTCGCTATCTGCCGCTTTGTTGATCTATAGAATGTGGCATATAGTGCTAGTTGGGCCAGTCCAAGAATTGATCCAATTCCATTAGGTATCTGAAATTAAAAACAAAATTCAAAAATTGGTAGTTGACGGTGAAGTGAACTAAGATAATTAAATCACACATATCGCACTTGCATGAAGCGATATACAAATTCCAATTTTATCCTTAAAACCTACATTTTATCTCCTCACACCTTAAATCTCTGTGTGTGTGTGTGTGTGTGTGTGAATGTGTGTGTGAGTGAGAGAGAGAGAGAGAGAGAGAGTTTACAAATGTATGGGTCAAAGCGAATGAGCGCATAACTAGTCCAACTGACACCGTTAAGAAATGAGAACAGTGAGAAAAAATGGCATATACTCCACACTTTTTGTTGTAATGACCAATTTCGTTACAAGAAGGAAAAAAAAAAAAAAATTGTGCCCTCATAGAAAAGAGTTAAGCTTCCTTAGACAAATGTAATACTTACCATAATGGACAACGGAGAAGCATACATCATGACATTACCGACGATGGCTATACTTCCGACAATACTGATCGACGCTTAGTAGTGTGGGCCAGCGTTAAGACGAGAAGCGAGAGAACGCCAAGAAAGATGAGTTCGGCAACCATGGTAAGAAGCACCCGGATCCGCTTCTTTGGGGCTGAGTAAATAATGAAAAGGAACAAGTAGACAAACTCGATGACCAAACCCGCGCCATTTATGGTAATGACTAGGAGGCTGTGAGGGTGGACGAAAGGGAGTCCGTATAAGACCCAAAGGCCGCAGTTGACAAAGGTCGCTAGGTACGGCACCGGGGAGTACTGCTCAACTGAACCTCTCTTCGATATTCGGATAAAAGTTGGCCTGAAAATCCATATAAATCTCGAAAATAGTGAGCGACAATAAAAATGACACATATTTTGAGACATTATTATAATTATTATTTCATTGTAGCTCAGAGAAAAGGTAACAATGAGGGATTAAAGTATGTTATTTGTGCTATAATTCTTTAGAATGCAAAAGATTAAACTCTTTATTTGTGAAGAAAATGTTTGCGGTCAGGTCAATGCATACGTTACTAATTCAAGCATATATGTTGCAAATGAATGACGTACCTAATAAAACAATATGTGGTAGAGTTGTAATAAAACAATAGTTTTGGTGATTTTTTCACTGAAGCTTCTTGTTTCATTATTTTTTTAATTGCAAAAAAATGGAGAAAGATTATAAGGGATAAGTTATTACCATCCTTCCCACGCCTCTGGGACATAAAAAAAAAAAAAAAAAGGCTATTACCATTCTGTCAAGTCAATATTTTATTGAAATGGGGTCAAAATTATTTTAAAGGTAGAAAATTAGGTGGTAGTATATGAATCTTGGTCAAATGAGGGTCAAGATAATTATATAGTGCAATTTTTTCTTACAATAAAGGGGGTCAAAATTGATATTTTTTTGTAAGAAAACAAACATTTTTTTCTAAATTTGAAGGTGCTAAAGTGTCATTATTTCAACACTAAAGGGGATCAGCTAACTTTTTTTGGTTGGTTGTGGCTTCGCAAGTGTTAGCACTCCAATTTTAAAAGGAAAAACTAATTTTTTTAACATTTTGTAAAATATCACTTCGACCTATTTTTAGATTTACAAATTAGACAAATATGAATGAATAAATACTTATGTGATATATATGAGTGGCAATTTTGACTTTACAAGTCAAATTGTAAAATGGGAAGTGCTAGTTTCAGTTTAAAGAGATGGAATTGTAATTTGTAAGCTTACACTGGTGACAAGAACAAGATTAGTGCTATGATGTTCCCTGAAAACAAAAATACCAAATCAACTTAATTAGATAATATAATACGTAAAATAAACAAGTTTCACGGATAATTAACCCCATCTCTCTCTCCGACAGAAGAAAGAAATAGTCTTCTGTGAAGCCATCTTACTGTAAGACGGAGTTACTTATAGTCATATAAGTGTCACTTTTTTATTTAATATGCAAAGTGTACAAAATGACACTTTTAAAGCCAATTTTAGAGGAAAAAGTGACATTTAAAGTGATAATTTTTATTTAAATGCAAAGTGACACTTTAAAAGGCAAATATGATCGTTTTAAGACCAATAGTGACGCTTTTAGTGTAGAAAATGACAATTTTTAGCGATCCGTAAATACAAGAGTGATATTTTAAGCCAAAAGAACTCCGTCTTACGGATCAGACCGTGTTTTAAGTTCTTAGCCCGAAGAAAATTATCAATCCTCTCTCAAGCTGTTTCATGAGTGTGGAACAAACCATCAAAATATAAGTAAAGAATTCTCTTTCTATGAGTGATAAAAGCATCAATTTGTGAGCAGAGAAATCTCTCTCTCTCTCTCTCTCTCTCTCTCTCTCTCTCTCTCTCTCTTTATGACTAAAGCATCAAACTGTGAGCAAATATAAGAGAAAAGTAGCTTGAACACCAACCTACAACGCCAACCGCGGTACGAGCAGCCTCTGCAGAAACCATAGCTAGCTATTTGGCTACGGGTTGAAGAAGAAAGAAGAAGGAGAGAGAGAGAAGAACTGGTGAAGCAGGACAAGAGAAAAGGATGTTATATATAGGAAGGGGTGGGGAGAACAGAAAGTAATACTCATCCGTTCGAGGTAAAGAGGTTGTTGATTTTTTGGATCAACTTAATTAAAGTTTGACTAATAATTTACATAAAAAAATTTTACCAAATTATGAAAGTTGTAATCCATAGTATTATTAATGAAGTTTTTAATTAATAAAATTTTATTTTCTAAAATATAAGTAAAATATATCAAATTTTGATTTAATTTAGTCACGTGTTAAATTTTAAAATAGAAAGTGAACTCTTTCTGCGAAGTGTAAGAATTAAGAGGTAGAGTTTGGCTTGATCATTTGTGATTATCACATAAGCCATGCATGCTTATTGCACCCCTGTTTTTGGTCACTTGCATGACATGTATTGGACCGTAACAGTCAGTCCAACACATGGAAATGGTGATGTTAAAGAGAGAGAGAGAGAGAGAGAGAGAGAGAGTGGTGTTTGGCACTGGCTTCAAGGTTCTCAAAGCCCTAGTTAGTGCACAAGTTTCAGGCACACAGCAAATGAAAGCTTGCATGGGTTCTTCAATTCTCATGGATAGAAAAAGCCAGTTTTTAATTAATCACTTTTCATTTTCACTGAATTTAAGTCAAACTTATCCTTATCCATATAAAGGTTGATTATTTGCAGGCTGATAATTAGCAGTTACTACTTCCCTTTGCTCTTTTACTCTAATGGCTTCATTCCTTCTCTTCCTACCCTTGTTTTTTGTTCTTCAATCTTGTAATTGAATGCAAATTGCTCTCATTGTGGTTTAAGAAAGGTCGGCAAGTCATTTACATCTGGATTGCTCCTGGTTACTAGTTAGTGTTAGGTTGCTCTCATCAGCATGAATATGGATTTTAATAAGAAAATCTTGCAACAAGAAATGAAATGCAACTGCCTCCCATATGACATAAATGGCACGAGTTAAATTATTACTCCTTTCCTTTCGTACCAAAATAAGCGCTTCAAATCTTCTATCTCTTACCCCTCCGTCACACTCACATTAAATTTTACTAGTCCTACACGTGTCGTTGTTTGCTCTGTAAAATAGAAGATAGTGTAAAATGATAAGGACACGTAGACTAAGATTCAATGGCATGGAACAAGTTTGAAGAAAGTGTTTGACTTTATATTATTAATTTCCTTTAATGTCCCTCAATTTACATTAGTGGTATCAAATCCATGAAATACATCTATTATTTTATCTTACAATAAAGAAGGGCATAATAGACAAATTCACTTGAAAAAACTTTCACAAAAAGAAAATGAAACAATTATTTTTTTAAAAATAAAAGTTACTTATTTTGGGACGATGGAAATTACTATCAACCACAAAGTCAATATAAGTGATAGTTGAATTTGTTCCCAAGATAACCCCACAAGGTTTGGTTTTTGTTACAAGTACATGAGGTGTGATTTTTAAATGCATAGACGGAGCATTAGCAATATGCCATTGAACTCGCCCAAGGACGTAAAGTCGAACTGCACACAAAAAGTCACATTGTGAATTAAAAAGAAAAAATTAAAGGACTATTTACAATTACATGAAAGGAGAGTGGAATATGATTTTTGGTTGGATGAATATCTATGAGGCAAAATGCTAGGTTTTCACGAGAGTCGCTCGGTGAGGTAGATTTTCCAAAGCGAAACTAGTCGTATTTCTCAAAGGGTAGAGTCTTCGTTTTTTAAATAGTATCTTATTTGAATTGACATATAAATTAAAAAGGGATAATTTCACTTTTGGTTCCCAAAATTTACTTGCTTTTTTGTTTTTGATACCCAATGGTCTAGAGTAATCACTGTTCATATCTAACGTTTTTGCTTTTACTCACTTTAGTTATTGACTATTAATTTTTTAAATACTAACGAACAACTTGCTATTGGTTGATTTTAGTATAAATTGAGGAAAATTTCTTCATTTCTTCACTTGTTTGTCTCTACCAATCGGATCTCAAAAACCTCGTTTTGATAAAACAAGTAATTCATAAACTTTTTTTTGCGTAAATTAGTCCGTAACGGACCGGATGATTTAAATATTATACTACATTTTATAATTGGAATTTCATAAAAATATATACATAACTAAGAAAATCAGTTGAAAATTAAGATAATATAGTAAAATAGTAACTTCAACTATAGCAAGGAGGCATCTCACCAAACTAACTTTAAATAAATTTAATATAATAAATTTAATAATTTAATTTACTTGACATTTATTGATTGTAGGATTAATAATGCAATAAAATAAGTTTAAGTAGGTAGATAAAAGTATGACTTTAATAAGAATGATTTTCTTCATATTAAACGAAAACTAATACTCTCTTCACTCCCAAAATATAATTCCACTATAATTTGGGTTTGTTGCAAAATTAGTTTCTATATCTTAACATTAGGAGTATGAACTTTCTTTCTTTTTATATATACTTTTTTTGTTTCCTTCAAAAGTATAACACAAATTATAGGAGATATATAGAAGAAAGAGTACAATAAAATATTATTTTATATTATATTTTACATACATATTCGCAAAGTTATATAAAACACGTAATTCGTAGTACATAATGTATTATGAATTACGTGTTTTATCAAAATGAAGGTTTCGTTGAGGCTTGATATGTAAGAGACAAACACAAGTGAAGAAATAAATAAATTTTCTCTTTTATACTCAAATCAACCTACAACAATGGGTTGTCCGTTAGTATTTAACGGAACATTAACGGTCGCAGCTAAAGCGAGTAAAACAGAAATGTTGAGCATGAATAGTGATCACTATGGAACATTGGGTACTAAAAGCAAAAACAAGTAAACTTTGGGTATCAAAAGTGAAATTATCCCAAATTAAAAATAATAATTAATTTTATTATAAATATTAAAATTGTGTGTATTTTTAAGAATATTCATGTGAGATTGAAGTTAATCAATTAAAGTTAGGATCAAAATAAATATAAAAGGATAAAGTTAACTTTCAAAAAAAAGATTAAAAAGTAAAAACTTTTTTAGAACAATATAAAAAGAAAGATAGATTCCTTTTAAGGAATGATATTGGGAGTACTTCATAGGCCTAAGCAAATTAAAGGAGAGAAAAGTGTACTTTTTGGCCATAAAACTTTCTGAAAATTGTTGGTCGGTTCATTTTTATAATATTTTTTTCTCTCTAGTTCACTTTTTTTTTTCTTAACCGCTAAAAGACACATTCATAAAATTGTTTTTAAAATACTCTCGTTTCGTCTATAACTGTTTTATCTTCTTCTTTAGTCTTACCAACGCCAAACCTTATTACTTGAAATGCATATTTATTAGGCATGTCAATTCGACCCATTACCCAATTACCCACCCAACCCAACCCACTAATTACCCAACCCAACCCAACCCATTAACAAAATTAATTATATTGGGTTACCCACTACAACCCAACAAAATTAACGGGTTAAAACGGGTTGAACCCGCAAACCCGCTAAACCCAAGTCACTTACCCTAACGCCTCTCTCTCGCACACAACATACTCTTCACTCGGTTTTCTCTCCAAGAACCCCGCCCCCCCGCCGCTCCCCTTCCCAACTCGGCTCCTTCACCTTCATCATCTCCGCCACTACTTTCTCCGTTCGCCTCCTCCGCGAACATGACGACTTCGGGGACCCAATTTCGAGGTAAGCAAGTTTTTTTCAACAACGAACTCGTAATGGGTCTCTAACTTTCGATCCGATTTTGCTATTTTACGTTCTTTGTGATCGATTTTCTGTTTCATGATATGGGTTTTGTGGGAATTTTGGAATTTGAATTGGGGTTTTGTAGGAATTCGAATTTGATTTGGGTTTAGGGGCTTGTATTCATACTTCATTATTTGAATTTGAAGTGTAGTTGTAAAATTCTTAGTACATCTTAGAATGATTCGAATTTGATTTGAATTTGGGTTTGGGGCTTGTATTCATACTTTATTATTTGGGTTTACTTCATTATTCTTAGTACATCTTAAAATGACGCGAAAACAAAAACAGCTCATTTAACTTCCGCCATTTCTACACAAGTAAACTAAGAGCAGAGTTATTAGAGGACAATGACAACACGAAGGAAAACATCAGAACAAGAACAGAGTGAAACTCAAACAATGTCAGGTGAGTATTTCTTCTGCATAAATGTCATAATAGATGAAATATTTACTTCAAACTTCAATAATATGGATTAAGCGCGAAAAAATTGAATTCAATAATATTTGCATCTCGACACCCTAGCATAAATAGTAATACACTTCTTTAATAGAAATACACTATTTGAAATGCATTATTTGAAAATTATGTAATGCTTTATTCAATTTATGCGTCCGGATTGAGATACTTGGGAATCGCAATTCTAGGATTCTTAAAACATGATTTTAAGGTTCTAGCATATAATCAATGAATCATAATTAATAATATGTGCATCGAAATAAATAAAATTGGGCATCGGGAATTATGTATTTCTGCATCATAAGATTAAATTCAAACTTAATATTATGCATCGCGCACGATGCATGATATGTGCATCGAATTGAATACTATTTGCACCCCGATGCCCAAGTAAAAGACATATCACAGGATTCATTTCCACATCGGGATTTCATTTGGATGTGCTATATTCAAGATGATTTCTATGCATCTTGGTTTACCTTTTTTTTTTCTTCAATAAATTAACTCTAAGGTAATAAACACAATATCCATGTTGTTATGCCTTCAAACAAGAAAACAAATTGGAGCGTTAAACGCAGATGTAATCTTGTACTCGAAAAAACACAGTGAGGACATTGCAATTCATGGAAGATCACCGTGAAGCCCCGAAGAAAATACTATTTTGGAAACTGATTGAAGCCATAACTGCAGACAAAATCGTAGACAATCATTGTACGATGGATAGTTTTTGTAATGACAATGATTATTAACTTATGTAAAGGGAGACAAGTTTTTCTTGTTTTGAAAGAAATACCGAGCTTAAACCAAGACATGCAAAGCTTCTTCTTGGAATCAACAACGGGACGAGGAAATCAAAATTAATTTTTACAACATCGAACGATCTGATTTTCTTCTAAGACACTTCCCTGAAAGGGAGTCAAAGAAAGCAAAGGACTATATGTTGAGCTCGACACTTTTATGCACTCGAATTTAGGCCATAATACCCAATGAAGATCAAAGGAAAGTCAACGACGTTGCGAGTTTGACGACACCGCTTGTTCTTGCAACCTTCCTCGTTCCAACACCTAGTAGTTACATAACATGGGCATATGTAAACATAATATCCGACTTGGACAAGGTTTCAACATACAATTGGTCACACCATATTGTGGATGATTGATACACGCCTTGAAAAATAAAAAAGATGACAACATAGAAAAATGCGTGCTATTGATACAAGAACTTTTTACATTCACTTGTTACTAATTTCAAATTCCCGTATACAAGGTATATTGATTTGTTCGTACTAACTAGGGGTTTTAATTTACACATGCAAGGTTATGCGAGATAATCAACATTCAAACCAATTAAAGAAGATGATATCCCAAGGTTACTCAAATGGGATCCGTCACTCTTTCAAAGGTTTTGAATAAATCAAATTTTAATTCGGTCATGAAGAAAAAGTGAGTGTATAAAATGTGCTTTTATTACAAATAACAACAATGCTCGATGCATCTTCCTTAACATTGTATTACATTTACTTTCTTGCTTTTGCGAAATTTCATCATTTTCCGAAAGCAACAAGTGAAAGAGAAGCATTATGGGAATAAGACGAAATGAAAACGAAGAAATGTGTTAAGATAAAGATGCTCACCTTCGAATTGAGGGTCTAGATAAAGATGCTGACATTCGAATTGAGGGTCCTGATATTAACATCGAAGCACTGCATGAAACACATGTGGATATAGATTTCTTTGACACTGGTTTGATGATACGTAACAGTTGAAAACACTTGTTACAAAAATTTAAAAGATGAGTTGATCAACAAATTGTCCACGATTGAAGAAAAGGACAATGAAATTGCAATGTTAAGAACCGAGTTGCTTGAATAGCAAAAAGTAGGCAAGGGGCTCAAGACTAAATTGGATGAAAGTTCCTCTCAAATAGAAGCCAAACACAACGAAATAGATAGACTAAAATCTGAGCTAGCCATCGGTCTCCAACAATCAACAACAAGAGCTGAGTTGATTGAAAAAAACAAAGAAATTGAAAACTTAAGAGCTGAATTGAGTGAAGACAAAGAACAACTGAAGAGGCTCCGGACTGAGTTGGCTAAAAGAGCATTGACAATAAAAGCTAAGGCTACTGAAATAGAAAAGCTGAAATCTGAATTAGCCAAGCTTCTAGAAAAATCATCCGAATAGCTGCAAGAGCAACAAACTGATACCCAAATTCTATCGTCGCCACAACCGAATTGAATTTGAAAATACTTGAAGCTGAAACTAAGATTGAATCTCAAGAAGAAGCTATCAATAATGGAGCAAGAGATGAAAATGCTAAGGGCCCAAACGACAACCACAAAGAACCAAGTGAAACAGATGACAACATTCGATCGGTTCTGAAGGAAGTACAAACCATGTCAATGGATGAATCTAAAGAATATAGTTCGCTACGTAAAACGTAAGACGATACGAATGATTTTGTCAATGTAAACAATAAAAAGAAATGTGTGTGACTCCTACTTCCATGATCGAGCAAGAAAAACACGAGTAGGCCGTAAGAAGGAGAATAGGGTGATTCATGCAGGAAAAAGGATGAAGTCAACAAACAAGATGAAGGTAATAAGAAAAGGAACAAAGATCCCTAAATACCATTGAATGATGAACTTGGACCTGTAATTGTCCTGAACAAAGATGACCAAATACCACTGAATGATGAACATCGACCTGTTAAGATCCTGAAGAAAGAATGCAGAGATGCAATGCAACATATTTACCTCAAATTCGGGAGAGTGGAGTAAGTGAAACTAATATTGTTGAATTTCTAAATATCAAATTATTTATGTTTCGGTAATATTAATATAAATACGTGTTTTGTGTGAATTATTAATATGGTCCTCACATTAGGCGTGGCGGTTGTCTATTAGGTAGGAAATATTATATCGATACTAGATATTACACTTACTCGCCAATCTTACACAACAAAAGATTAGAGAACTATGTATGTATTGTACTTATTAAGAATTGAGATAAGATATTTTATTTTCGAAAGAATAACTTGTTTTCTTTGTTTACAGACATCGACTCTTGGGCTTTTCTCATAGAAAAAGTACTCAAACAAAAGAAAAAGACAAAATTAGAATTGTTTTTACCTTGGATAGCTGGTAAGAATTATCCTAATTTCTTAATGTATAATATTATTAATTGATTGTTGAAAACTAATTTTAAAATGTTATTTAGAATTTTGTTGTAAGAGGTGGAAAGACGCAAACCGCTTGTGAGTATCAAAAATAAATGACGTATTGAAAGAGACCATCATCAATGATGAGATATTTATTTTTCAATCAACACACCTGGGGCGCAACGCGCGACAGAAATTGTGATCACTGGACTCTTCTCGTTTTCTCGAAAGCGAAGCTAAGAAAGATTGGCATTTGGAAAATGCAAAAAATTGGTGAGTGATGTACGACGTTTAATCAAAATACAACAAAATATTCATACATTTACTATTTTTTTCTTTATAATTTCATTTACAAAACTACGTTGAAGGAAAAATGCGGAAATCATCAAAGACTTGCCCTTCGATTTGACCTTCAAACGATTCAAAGGATTAAGCCGAAAACTTCAAATGTAAAATCAAAACATGCGTAATCACCCCAACAAGCTCCAAACACTCGAAAATAAGTTTAGGGGTAGAATTCGTAAACAAAATAGTTTAGGGAGTTTGTTGTAATTTAATCTTAAAAAATCATAACAGGGTATGGTCATTTTGAGTACTTTTCAGTTATTGTCATGAAACGATGGCTTACAATTAGAAATTAAAAGAAACAAAGATGCTCTTGCCGTGCAATGTTGAGCCCTTGGTTCGGCATCAACTTTTCATATATTGGATCGATTTTATTAACTGTTTAGTAGCATTTAAAAACTAAAATAAAATTGACACATTTGGTGCCTCTTGTATTAATCATATATATATATATATATATATATATATCATTCTCTAAAGTATCTTTACCCTTTAGTACATAAAATTTAATACACATTTTGTGCGAAATTTTATTTTTATGTAAACAAACTCGCTTTAGAGCCCCTAGTTCTACTGCTCCTTTGCAATCTAGCGATCAGGGCGGATCTAGGCTACTTTGAGGGGGCTCAAGCCCACCTCAAAATTTATCAAAAATATGTAGTAGTAGTAGTAGTAGTAGTAGTAGTAGTAGTATATATATATATATATATATATATATATATATATGTAACACAAACTATACATCAACTCCCTCACTCATTCCACTCTTCACCTATTCTCTCTCTATCAATTATTAAGTCTCCAAAAATTTTGCAGCACTCATCCAAAATCCATCTCTCCTAGTCGTCTCGATCTCCCACCAAATTACCAAAAGAGACAACAAACATTTACATCTCCGTCTCTCATTCACTCAAAGATACTTTTAAACTCTTGTAGTTTAACTCATCTTAAAATGATTCCAATTGTTGCATCTCAAATTAGAGCATTTGCTATTCATTTATCTATGCTCGCTAAGGTGAGGTGCATCTAGCCTCGCTAAGGTAAGGTGCGTCTAGCCTCGCTAAGGCGAGCTACGGCAACCCTCAAATTTTTATTTTATCCCCTACCGCTAAGGCGTGCCAATGGCTCGTGGGGCGAGGTGTGCAGCCGCTTCGCGATTTATCGCGATGCCGGGTTATTAATCGTGATGGCTTGAGTTACTCATCACGATGCCTTTTGTTACTCATCGCGATGCTTTGTGTTACTTATCGCGATGTTTGTGTTACTTATTGTGATGCTTTGGGTTATTGATGCGAGCGTGTTTTTCTTTCATTAATGGCATAATCGTCTTTTTGCCCCAAAAGTGTCTTTTCCCGCTTTAAAAAGGTACGTGAACCTGAGCGATTATAAATGTTTAAAAGAACCGGCGTAATTCACCCTTGGTCAATGAAAGTATTAAGTTTAATGCTTCTTGAAATGCTTTTACGTTAATTATTAAAATTTACTCTCATGTGTCCATAAATATTAACTTCTCTAAAATTTTCTTTTAGTTTTCGCCTAGAATTCTATTTAAAAGATACTCCATAAATCATAAAACTCTAAGTATTCTAAGCTAGCGAATCAGGATAATATATATTTCCTCCATTCCAACAAAAAATTTTGGAAACTTAATTAAAATTTAACCGACGATTTACATAAATTTATTTATTTTTGCAAAATCATATAAGTTGGAAACTATACTATTCTTAATATAATTTTTGGTGAATAAGATTTTATGTTTGAAAATATAATTAGAATTTGTTAAATTTTGATCTGATTTAATCACATGTTAACTTTTAAAAATAAAAAGTAAACTCTTTGATCGGAACGGAGGGAGTATCATCATATATTTGATGACATGGGGTGAATATCAACAGGTTCGTCATGTTTAAAGTGCGAGAAAGATTAAGAATTTGCGCCTTAAATTATGCGAAAAAATACGCAAAATAAAATAAAATAAAATAAATAGCATTTGGGTCACCATTTTCTTGTTCAACTTTGCTTTCATTATCTTTTCTTCGAAAAAACATAGGCAAATTACAGAAGTAGCATGTGTATACCATGAGTCATTTCACATTTTTGCGGTGAATAACTACAAATTTAGGGAAAAGTTAAAAACGAAAAGAAACGGAAAAAAAGTAGCAAGATTGACTTTTTCTTGAACTTTTTAGCGTATTGGGCCTGCCTACGGGGATAGTTTATTAGGCCAAATCCATGCAATGGGCCAACTAAGGTTCATTGGTTACTTTTCCGGTCTTTCCAGACGTGGATATCTCAGTTAAGCCCAATTCTCCTTTGGCCTTCCTCTCGGCGATCTGTCGCTGCGTGGACTTGTAAAATGTTGCGTATAGTAATAGTTGGATCAGCCCAAAAAATGATCCAATTGAATTAGGTACCTGAAACAAGAAAATAGATGGGCCAATTAATAAGAAATGATTTTTCTTTTGTTAAATGTTTTTTAAGAAGAAACCTTTTTTTAATTGCTAAATTTTTTACGACAATGTTAAGAATCTGTATATATTATAAGCGTGTTACACTATAAATGATATATATATATATATATATATATATAGAGAGAGAGAGAGAGAGAGAGATTACCAGAACAAAGGGATCAAATTTAATGAGGCCATAGGCGGCCCATGTCATACCGTTCAAGAAGCAAAATAAAGAGAGGAGAAACGGCATATACTCCACATTTTTCGTGGTGATAACTAATTTCTGCATCAAAAAGAAATTAAACATTTAACAAATCATAAAGTGAAATACTATCGTTTTGTTTACCGAAATATATAGAAATGCCTAAGAAGCCAACATAACAACATCCTTGTGAGGTACAACATACCATGACCGACAATGGCGATGCGTACATGATAATGTTGCCAGCAACAGAGATGCTTCCGACAATAGTTGACCTGAGCTTAATTTTATGGACTAAAGTTGAGACCCCAATGCCGAGAGCGACAAGGAAGATGAGCTCAACGATCATTATGAGCAAAACTCAAGCCTTTGCTTTCGCTCGAGTAGATGAGGAAGAGAAGCAAGTAGACAAACTCGAGCACGAACCCCGAGCCGTTGATGGTTAAGACCAAAATGCCATTTGGATGTATAAACGGGATACCGTACAATGACCAAAGGCCGCAGTTGATGAAGGTTGCTAGGTATGGAATCGGCGAGAATTGCTCGACTGATCCTTTCTTCCATATCCCAATAAATGTCGGCCTGAAAAATCAAATAACTAAATTAGAACAAAATATTTATATAAAAATAAAAATAAATTAATTTGTGTATAGCTTTTTGTTCTCAATTTTTTGGTTATGCCTCCAAGTTATTGAAATGAAAATATCTTAAAATTGAAGGTGGGACCATTTTCGAATTCCAGGCCCCATGACTACATAGAGGTCATTATAAGGTCAAAGTTACCCTTTAATTTATTGTAAATTCCCAGGAGAAAGGAAAAGACATTCTAGATTTAAATGTTATGATCTTGACCATCAATTGGCACACCATTCGTCTTTAATATTCCATAAAATTGACCAACCCTCCTAATGGGGGCAATATTGTCCTTTCATAAAATAAGCCCAAAAAGAAGAGGAATTGTTTTCTATTTCTTCTTTATCACAAAAAATTAATGAGAGTAAGAGAAGGAAAAGAACAAGGCAAAAAAGATAATTAATTTTTTTTAATGACTAACACTAGCATTACAAGCCAAATTCACAAACTTTATTCAACTTTCTGTTTTGAAAATCACATAAGATTTTACGTGAGTTTTTTAGTAAAAATCTGTGAGATTTGAGAAGTCGAGAATAATACGTTTTTGTACATATCGATTTTAAGTGTAGTATTGTTCTTTTCTGATGTTGCTCACAAGAATTGAAAATTTTTACTAATAATTTTTTTTCTTTCTTCTTTTTCCTTCACAAATTCTAGAAAATTTAAACTTACACTGTGGACAAGAACAAGATGCCTGCAGTGACGTTCCCTGAAAATACACAATTAAGACCCAAAATTAATATAAATAAATTATATACATAAACAACTGAAATGTCAATCACTCAAGATGATCATATACATGAAAAAAAAATATAAAAATGAAGTATAATAATTCAAGAATCATTTCACTCTCTCTCTCTCTCACACACTCTCACTAAAACTTATTTTATTTGATTTTGTTGCCTAAGGAGGCGTAGGAAGAAATCCAACGTTTGTAAAACACCTGATCTAAGAGATTTCAAAGAATTAATCGACCAGTTGGAGAGAAAAACTCATCAATTTGAAGCAACCACTGGATCATCCACTCCCTCTCTCTCAACCCCTCCCCTCTCTCTGCGTATGTAACAGAAACATGTAATATGTGCATTATGAAAACAAAATATAACGAAAACCCACCGACAATTCCAAATATTGTATGAGCAGCATCTCTGGAAATCATGGCTACCTAGCAAGAACTTGAAGGGGAATGTGTGTGTGTGTGTGTGTGTGTGTGAGAGAGAGAGAGAGAGAGAGAGAGAGAGAGTGAGTGTGTGAGTGTTTTAGTGTGTGTCTGTGCTAAGAGTTCTGAAAGCACAAGTCCAAGGTATTCATCATGGCTAAGGTGAAGATCCCAATTTATAATTTTTCTTGTGTACACTGAATTTAAGTCAAACTTATCCTTTATCAAAAAAGAAAGTAGATTTTCTAGCAGTTAATTGGATTTAATTCCTTTTGACTATTTTCAGGGTGTTCCCAGCCCAAAATCTCAATTGAAGGCCCCAGGTAAATCCCATACTAATTGCATGAATCATTACAGAAATACTACTAGTATAAAAATAAAAAAAAATTAATTGACAAATTCAGGGTATCTGAAATTACAAATTATCTTTATTTAGAAAAATGGAATCTGAATAGGAAATTTAATTGGTTTAGAATTGAACCCTCAGATTCAATAGTCACTGTAATTTTATCTTAAATTAGAAAAATATCTGCTTATCCAAAACTAAATTGCAAAATTGAAGATGGTCGGTTGATGGTTTTCTTCAAAATGAGAAAATAGGCTTAAAAATAGATACCATAATTAAATGCTATTTAAATGGAATGTAGATTAATGTTGTAGAATAGAGATTTTTAATTATGTTTGTTACAGTATTTCTTTCTGAAACAATGTTAGGGACACAAAAAATGAATAACGGAGTGTTCAACTTGTTAAAAACTTTGGAGAAAATTCGAACTTATTGTTCTATTTTCTTTGGGATAATTATAAAAATGACCAACGTACTATCAGTTAGTAACCGATTTCACCCCGTACTCCCAATATCCTAAAATTGATCAATGTACTACCAATTTGAGTCCAATGTGGTCCCTCCCATTAACTTTTCATCCAAATTTCTAACGGAACTGCTAACGTGATTAACGGAGCTAATTTATGAAGGCTAGGGTACTTTTGTCATTTCTTTTCAAATCTCACCACCCCACCCACATACTCTCTCTTGCCAGAGATTTCATCTCTCTCTCTCTCTCTCTCTCTCTCTCTCTCTCTCTCTCTCTCTCTCTCTCTCTCATATTCATTCATTTGTAATTAGCTAATTTTCTTCATTATTTTGACCATGGTAGTAGGGGTTTTGTTCAAAATAAAGGTGGTCTAAGAGATATTTGGTCTCCGCTAAAAGATTGTTATCCCCAAACCCCCTTCTCGTCGGCGTCTCCTCCACCTGCCTCTGTTCCCACCCTTTCCCCATTACCACCACCACCAACCTCCACTCCCCCTCCACCCCTCTCTTCAATTTTAATTCTACCACCGCCATCATCTTCTCCTCCTCCAACAACCATGGTGCCACCACCGTTGCCACCCACGTCACCAGAACAGGTACAACAACAACTCAACAACATAATTGACGTATTAATCGGTGCCAACGACTATGCTAGTTGGGTCAATATCCTCTCCAATAGAAACCCATCATTTCTTAACCACTCATTGTGCCAGAATAGTATTGTAAGCCGACGATGTTGACGATGATGAAGCCGACCATGTAGGTATCGGAGGGTTGAGTGAGGTTAGCGGCGGAAGAATCATCGGGTTCATTGTTGAAGGCTTTTGGAGGTTTCCTTTGCACGCCCCTTGCTCCTGCCCTACCGCCGCTGTATTTATACCTGCCTTCTCCCTCCTTGCGTCATTAGAGCTGAGAGAAAAATCTAGGGTTAGATTTTGGGTCTTCAACCGTCTCTCTCTCTACCGTTAGCCTTGAGTCTCTTCTCTCTTCTCTTTGTAAGTGTGTGAGTGTGTGAGAGAGAGTATACACTTGGGTAGGTTCTTGAAGGTTCTACCTTCGGTGAGCTTGCTGGTGGCATTTTGGTATTGTTGAGGGTTTCGGGGTTTTCAGTAAAGATAAGAGAGGCAGTGAGGGTGTTGTCCAGTTGTCGTCTTTTTTGTGGCCACCGGAGTTTGGGGTTTGGTCTAGTTGGGTGGTTCTTTTGGTACTGTTCTTGCTGGGTTTAGTAGTGCTAGGGACTTGTTTGGTGGACTGATAATGAGAAGGGTGACTGAGCCTGAGAGTTCTTTACTGACTCTGTTTTACAAATTATGGCCATGGCGTGAGCTGGATCAGATCGATTAATCACTGAAATAAGTTAATACCCTTCATAATTTAGCTCCGTTAATCACATTAGCAGTCCTGTTAGAAATTTGGATGGAAAGTTAACTGGAGGGACCACATTGGACTCAAATTGATAGTACATTGGTCAATTTTAAGATATTGAGAGTACGGGGTGAAATCGGTTACTAACTGATAGTACGTTGGTCATTTTTATAATTATTCCATTTTCTTTTATTAACTTATTTCAGTGATTAATCGAGCTCGAAGTCATGTGACATTGCCCTTCAATATCCAAGAAAATATGCTCAACAAATTGAGGAATGCTTTTTAATGCTAAATCTTTTCATTAGAGGTGCTTAATAGGTGCCACGGAAGCACTTGTCAGCATTTTCCTTTAAGATCTTATAAATAATGTAAACAACGATTTAAGAAGGAAAAAACCTCCTTTGAGTTGACCTACAAGTGCCACGAAAGTACACGTTAGAATTTCTCAGGTTTTTGGATAACATAAAAGTCAATTTAAGAAAAGAAATTATCCTTTGACTTGTTTGCACGGCAAGCGCCACGGAAGCAAATATCGCCATTCTAGATAACGTAAAGTCAATTTAAGAAAATAAATTATCTTTTAACTTGTACGGCAAGTGCCACAGAAGCATACGTCAGCATTCTGGATAAGATAAAGTCAAATTAAGAAAAGAAAATCACCTTTGACTTGTACCACTTTTCCACTGCTACTTTTTTTTTTTTTTCTTTTTTTCAGGAAATCATTATTATTAAAGAAAATTACTTCTTTAGCTTTGATTTCGTGAGAGAAAGTAATTTGGTGAGAGGATACAACATTTAATGTGTAATCTAATTACAACCAGACATCTACTGTAGACTGTAGTAAATCTAAATGGATAAGTGGATTGATACCTTCATAAATTCATGTAATCCTGCTGTTCAACTACATTTGTTTAACTAATGTTTAACTTACTGTTTTTTAAATCTTTTTTTTTTTTTTCCAAATTAAGTGTTTAATATAGAACAATTAAGGGGATAAAATGTCCTGTGAGTCGGTGCCGACTATTTCAAAAAATCAACCTTCTGCTTCTTTGTATTACACATAATTTGTTTCTTAACCGTTAGATCTACTGTATTACTAAACTTTCAGTATTATGCAAGGTTTAATTGTCCAAGACGCAATCCCAATTCTTTTTTAAGGTACATGATAAAATTATTAACACAGTGTCATGGGAGCAAATTGCGAAAGAATACTGTGTAATTAATTGCATTACAATTTATAACTTGTAAAGAGATTACATTATATTATTTATGAAAAAATATTAGTCACCTTTCTTATCCTTTGGCAACCCACTTTCAAATGCATAAACTTTTTACTGATCATAATTGAAGAGGTATACTTTGATTTTTTTTATAGTCAAACTTAAGTTTTTCCGATTAAATGTTTGACTAGGATTTATTAATTTTATTTAGAATTTTAAAAAAGATATTTGTAGAGAGAATTGCAAAAAAAAAACCTGACCTATTTTACGTTTTTTCTATTAAACCTCGTATTTTGTTTTTCGACCTATTAAACGTTTACCTAATTGTTTTTTTATTATTTAATTTAATTTAAAATTCATTTGTTTTTTTGTTTTTTGCAATTCAAACCTTCTGTTAGTGTGAGGTGAAATGTTTTTAAGTATTTATATATCCATTTCATCCTAAAATTCTAAACAAAATAATCTTTTTTTCAAATTACATTATTGAAAATAAGTAATTTTCTTAATAACCTAATTATTTATTCTAATAGTGTTAAATTAATGAGCCTTATTATTTTATCATCTCTCAAGCAATAAACATATTGTATTCAGATAGCTTTAAAAATCTTTCTAAAAAAGGAAATATTTATTTCGTGACATTCCAAAATATAATAGAGAATATTAATTTTGAAATGGAAGGAGTAATTTTGTTTTTTTTTTTGGAAAAAAAGAATAATCATTCTCAGGTCGATATATTTTTATTGTCTAATTAATATTATAATATGGAGTAAGAAATAAACAGACTCATATTTATGTAAACTTTTGAATCCAATCGTGATTCATTTTCATGTTATTCGAACTATCATGGAATTCCATGAATATTGTAATAAAATGGCATGAAATTGAATCAATGACCAGTGGAATGAGTACCGAACGAGCACTAAAAAGCCCATGAAGAGCTTTATTCTCGAGCTTTATCATCAACTCTACCCAGATTCTTTTACTCTCAACATGGCCATGAGTAAGTTCCTTAATCGATTTTTATGTCCATTTGTGTTGGAAATATTGTGTTTTACCAGGGTTGTTTACTTTGAAACAAGTCTTGTATTAATTTCCATGTCCCATGAAGAGCATCGTGATTTCTATTTACGTTTGAAAAGCTCAATTAATGTTCATGGGTATTATGGTCAGAACACATTTTATAATACATCATTAATTATATTTTTTAATTCTTGTATTTTATCTACTAAAAATATTTATCCAGAACGGAGGGAGTATTAATTTCCATGTCCCATGAAGAGCTTTGCGATTTCTATTTACGTTTGAAAAGCTCGTTTATAATGGTACGTTATGCTGTCACCATAGCAAATGTGGTTTGTGACAGTGTGTGCCTTCCATAGTAAAGAATTATTATTATTTAGTTTGGCAACTGACGTATCCTTTTAAACTAGCAACCTACCACACTTTTGTTTTCAAGCACTAAAAGAACAAAAGCCAGAAATGAATATCGTAAAACAATTATAAGGCTTATCAAACAGTGTGGTTGGCTAGAATTTTTTGTTACTATTATATACTAGGTTTCTGAAGTTAGTGCATGGGTTCTTCATAAGGTTGATCTGATATTTCGTACATCGAATAGATGTGAAATTTGTGTGTGCCTTCTAACTAGTCACGAACTATCTCTGGTCACCCACCTTCTATGGACTTTTGAGTGACACTAACCTTACATGGACGTGTGACTTATCCTTACAAGTAGTCAGGCCACGTATTATCTCTAGACACCAACCTTTATGACTTTGAGTGATTTGTGCAAGGCCATGCGTGGTGACCGGCTTCGCAACTTTTCATGGACTTTTGGTGACTTGTCGTGCCATGCATGGTGGATTGGGCTTCTTGCATGGACTTTTGGGTAACTTGTGGTGGACTTAATTGATACAAGTACTTAATGGGACATGCATGGCGCACCGGACTTCGAGCTCGGTTCGTTACACTTGCAATTTGAAAATTCATGTGAAGTTGGGGTGTTCTCAAAGCTGACCAATGCATACTGCTTGGTGTAGCAATTGGAGGTTCTGAAACTAGAATAATTAGCTTTAAATCAAGGCAAATTTTATATTATAACAAGAAAAATAATTCATTCCCTTCGATACTATTTGACAAGTTTTCATGCCACCAATTGCCCTATAATTTTGGGTTGAGATATTTGCATTTTCAAAATCATTTTAAACATTAAATTGTCATTGCTAGAAAATAGTAAGAGTGATGGTATTATCTTAATTAGTAACAGCATGTATAGATATTAACCGAACAATTAGTTATTAGTACCATCGCTTGTGATAAGAGTGGCAATCTAATATCACAAGTCGAACTTAGGTTCCGTTTGAATATATCATTTTTTTATTTTATAAATATTCAAATTTCATGGAAATTAAATAGTGTGAAATTTCCTTTCAAAATCATAGTAATTTCATGGTTTGGATAATGTGTGGAATTCAATTGTAATTCTAGACTATAGTTAAAATAAGATTTCAATAAAATGTCAAATATCTAGTCTAGCCTAGTGATATTCGTGGTTAGTTATTTTAAATGGTAAAGGTACAAACCTTGCTAACAACAAAATTACAAATTTTTTATATTTTAAAAAATAAATAGTATATAGTGGTGGTGGTTAACGGCGGCGGTGGATATCGGAGTTGGCGGCGGAGGGGTGGCGACCAAAATTGGTGGCGTCTGGCAACGATGGCCGGAGTTGGCGGTCGGTGGTGGCTGCCAGATGTGGTGGCCGGCGGTGGCAGTGGTAGGGGTGGCAGCCAGGATTGGTGGCTATTGGAGGTGGCTGTGGTAGTGGCGGCCAGCGGCGATGGTCGGTGGCGGTGGTCGGAGGTAGCGGTCGGTGGTGGTGGCCGGCGGTGATGGTGGTGGTGGTTGTGAAAGAAGAGTGAGTTGTTAGTGTTAAGTAATAGAGGAAAAAAAGGTAACAAAATTTTGAATTTAAATTATTAAGTTTTAGTATAAAATTAGTTTTATGAAATTGAGGCATTTATAATTGCAATTCAATTCTAATTCAAAATTTTAATTGTGTTCCAAACGACGGAATTGGTTTTGGAGGCTCCAATTCCAATTCCTAGCAATGAAATTAGTTTATCCAAATGGAATTAGGGTATCCAAAAGGTACTTTCATCGGTCCCTTTTTTTTTTTTTCTTTATTCTTCTTTTTATTTCCCCCCTGAGTGGGACTGAAAATATATCGAACTAGAAACAACGAAACACTATGTGAAATCCGAATTTTATATACATCGTGGTGGATACTTTCATCGGTCCCGAGGCTATTAGCACTTTGGTAATATTTTTTGTTTCTCAAATGAAATAAATAAAATTCTTTGGTTCCTAATTAAGAGCCAGTTTCTTCGTATATTTTATCAAAGACGCAGGGTTAAAATATAGTTTATTTTTTAACTTAGCGTTTCAATACTGTTGTAAAAAAAAATTGCGTTTTCAAAACGCAGCTCCATTTTAGAACGATGTAATTCTATTTTTTTCTCAAAACGCAGTTGGATTAAAAAAAATGCGTTTTAACATAATATCATAAACGCATTTATAAAGAAAAAAGCTGCGTTTTAAAAACGCTACACCAATAATGCTCTAAATATTTGCCGTTCCATTTCCAAAGAAAACAAAAAGTATGAGCAGTACGTAAGCATAAGAAAAACAACCTTTTGTTCCTTTGACAAAATTCATGGTACAGTTTTGTTGGTCTTACAAGATTGTACGTAGAATAGAAGAACATGAACTAGTGGGAAGAGGATTTTGAAGATCACATGTACGTCAAAGTGTGTTAATCCATCATATATAATTCTTGACAAAAACTTTAATTAGGGGATATATTCTCATCATCAAACCAACCCTTTTGATGTTCCCATGATTCTAATTCTGACTAAGACCCGTCCAGTATGTTTGGTTCATAGGTTTTAAGATGGAGAATTGTTAATTTTCAATAAAACAATTTTGATAAAGACTCGTACAGTATATTTGCGTTCCTAGATTTCACGACAAGAAAAAAATTACTCCATGGAGTAATAAAGACGAAATTCCTGACAAAAGAAAAAATTGATATATATATATATATATATATATATATATATAGTACTCCATGAAATGTACCTAGAAAAACTCTCTCTCTCTCTCTCTCTCTCTCTCTCTCTCTCTCTCTCTCTCTCTCCTATCCCTACTTTTTTTCTTTTTTTTTTTTCAAAAGTGTCCCCAGACCTGAAAGCTCAAAACTAATTTTTCGATCCGGATTGGACCACAATAGCTACTTGCGTTTTTACAAAACATGTACACGGCCAAATACTCCCTTAATCTGCTTAACTTTAACAACCATGTACTTTAATGTTTGGTTCACAATTTTGCAACATAGAGAGCATAATATTTACATTTTTAATCTTGTTACAACACAAGATGCATCAAAATAGTGTACCACTCTCACGTTTCCAAAGCTCATCGTTTTGTAAAAGCTCCAACACGTGGCGCTTTTAGAACACACAATTTTGGTGCCTTTTCTCTAAAAAAATCAATCCAAAACAAAAATAATTTGTATCAACTGTTTTATTAAACATATTTATAAGAAAAAAGAAAAACTCCATTTCAAAAAATTAGTCACATTTCAATAAAACTTATAAGTTTCGAAAAAAAATTGCATTACAAAAAAGTTGCAAATAGCCAATCAGAGGAACATGCCACATGTGTAGGTAAGAAATCAAAAGGAGTGGATGCTTTCAATCATCGGGAAGAAGAAACATATTCTAAATTCGAACATTCTAAATTGAGGTAAAGCATGTTAATTATCAGATGATAACCTTCCAAAAAGAGTCATGTCATTGCACTATATATATATATATATATATATATATATATATATATATATATATATATACCCCTTTTATTTGATAAGTTGTCAATTGAATTACCATCTCTAGTACTATACCTTAATTATTTTCTCATTTTCTTTGACATCCTTCCCTTTCAAGCTAGGATTTCTGAATTTTAGTTATCTTGATTAATTACATAGTGGAGTTGCCGACGCTCCGAACAAAGTGGTCCGTTACGAACAACAAATTAACAAGATTTATGTGGCTCGTTAAAATAGCATATGCAAACGGCTAGATATATATATATATATATATATATATATATATATATATAGAGAGAGAGAGAGAGAGAGAGAGAGAGAGAGAGAGAGAGAGATTTTGATCTTAATAAGAATGTACAACAACAACAACGATTAAACATACTCATTCTTTATTCTCGACTTTTGAGCTGAATAGACTAGACTATACTTGATCGTAGTAGGTATATACAAAATCAGCGACGATTACACATTTGTCTCCCATTTTGTATAAGTTGGGACTCTTAAGCTGATTAGACTAGACTTATACTCTAAATCTAAATTGAATAATGCATGATTTGTGGCACATGACATCAATTCCTTAATTTGTCGAGAAAATAAAACATGCCCTCACAGACGTAGCTCAGTTGGTTAAGAGTTAGTAGATTTGCAACAAGACCAAGGATCGAGTCCTAGTAACCGCAGTGTGGGGGTTTCATCCTCTTGTGGGGGTACCTCCTTGTAGGTACTAGGTATAGGTCCTCCTAGCTACTTAATCGCTGAGTCACCGTGATTTTTCCTCTAACATTTTCATAGAACTGGGGTGTGGGGGCTCTCGAGGGGAGAGTTTCTCCTTTTTGGAACGAGAAAATAAAACATGACTGCTGACAATTAATGAAACAATCGTATGCAGAGTGCATGCATCCGATTAACATCACAGAAAGAAACAATCTTTTGTAACTTGTAAATTTTTAATAATGGAGTAGTACGAATCGTAAAATAAAACAGACTCCCTAGCCCTTTAACAAGATAAGACTATAATCGTACAAATCCTAGCTACAAGTGCAAGACCCTCGTGTAATGAATGACACATGCGTCCATTCTCCCCATAGAGATTTAGGAACTAGCTAGTGTCGTCTAATTAATCAAAGTCGGGAGGGTCTATAGGTAATGTAGGGCTACTCATATAGTGTAGTCATATAAAGAGACCACCTAAAAATAGAAATTATGGATTTATTAGCATAACAAGAGGTTACATGTATTCATCCATAGCATAGGCAATTCTCAATCAAGATTGTGATCATATATAGGACGATTGTTTTGAGCCTTGCAAATGAAATGAATCTATTCTTCAATGTTTTGTCAAGGAAGAAGAAGTGTCATCTTTTTGACTTATAAAAGGGACAACTTTAATCAGATGATGCAGTGGAAAGGGCACTCTAAACTGTGCAGTAGAAACCCCTATGGCCTAACCCTACAAACTGAATGAATTTTTGCAACCGAACATATTACTGCACAATTTATAAAATTATGGAGTATTTCTATTCTCAAATTATTGTCTATATTTTGTCTGAAAAATGTGACACGGATTATATAGAAAATGCACCAAAAACATAAGAATCTATCTAAATAAAAGGGATAATTATGTTTTTGACCAACGTACTATGGTCAGGGAGCAGAATTGACAATCGTACTTTCAAAAACCCACTTTTGCCCTATGTACTTGCATAAGTTGGAAACAATTGACACACCCGTTATCTGCCCATCCAAAAACTTGACGGCCGTCACGGTCATCCAAAAACTTGACAGCCAAATGTACTTTTCCAATGCCACCAAGAACCCAACACAACCAGCTCGAAACCGAGGCAACCCATCTAATGCCACCCACTCATTCCTCTCAATATCATACATTTCCACTGAACTCATCCTACTCCTAGCTGCACCAGACATGTTGTGCCAGGAACCACCACTAGCAACAAGAATTTGATTCGAATCGGGGATTGCTGCACATGCAAAGCTTTCACGAGGACTGAGCATAGGGGGAAGACAATCCCAAGACTGTCTACCAAAATCAAACCGGAAGGCGGACGAGGAAGGGGAGGGACGGTCAAGCGGATACTACCGCGAGTCGAAAAGCGACCCACCGAGAACATAGAGTTAGGAGCCTACCGCAGTGGAAGTGAAATTGCATAGTCCGTACACATGAGGATTATAGGGCATGGGTGGGAGATGACACCAGGAGAGATTTTGGGAATCGAATAGATAAGGGGAAGCTATGGAAGGGTCTTGAGAGAAAATACATACAAGGTGAGATAGTTTGGAGCTGTCAAATTTTTGGATGGTCGTCAAGTTTTTGGATGGCCATCAAGTTTTTTCGATGGCCGTCAGATGGCCGTCAAGTTTTTGGATGGGCAGATAACGGGTGTGTCAATTGTTTCCAACTTATGCAAGTACATAGGGCAAAAGTGGTTCTTTGATAGTACGATTGTCAATTCTGCTCCCTGACCATAGTACGTTGGTCAAAAACATAATTATCCCTTAAATAAAATATTATTCAAATCATTTTTTTTAATTACAACGATGACATTTTAATTTTCCTAAAGTCACTTCCGTCCAATCATCCATGCACATTTTGATGGGCTTGTGGTACGCTTAGTTGACCCAGATGCTCGTTGGGCTAGTAGGCATATGCGTGCGTCGCGAGTGGGACTCTCAGATTTGGGCAGTGACAGAAAAGTATCAGAGCAAAACCTAATTGGTTGAAAATGTGGGAACAAAGTCCTCTGCGGGGCAAAGTGCTACTCCATGGGAGGCACGTTGGGAGCCACCTCTTGAGTCTCGCATTGCTCCGGTGTACGATTCTGATGACTGTTCAGCCTTGACGAGGACGTCAAGGATTTAAGTGGGCGAGATTGTAATACTCATACCCACATCGGATAAAAGTAAGAATGATAGTAGATTTATAAGTCATTAGCACCTACTGCCAATTAGTATCAACATTATTCATGGACTTTTGGGTCAGCTTATAATAGGCTTAGTTGACCCAGGTGCTTGTTGGACCAGTGGGCGTGCACACATCGCAAGTCGGACTCTAGTTCGGGTCGTGACACATACAGAAGTACTTCTTGTCGGTAAGTTATTAAACACCTAAAAATACAGATAACATTTTCAGAGAATTATTTTCCATGAAACAAACAGAACCTAAATTAGCCAAATGATTATAGAGTCATAAAAATCAACCAGAGAGCTCCATGGTATAAGATAGAGATATTTTACAATCGATAGGGGAAATTGAACATTTTTTTATATCGGCAATATTGGATTTGATATATAGTCATTTGTCAAAACAAATTCCCTTATGGTATATAGTTGTTAAGTTTATTGATGAGGTCAAATATGTGCGACATTAAAGGTTGATTTTGTGCTTTTATTGGTTATAAATGTTGCACCTTTATGGGTATTCTCGTTTGTCTGATGTTTGCATGTATTGTGGAAAATTGAAAGTGAAAAAGGATAAAAAATCATGTTGAAGGAAGAGGATAGTCCAATACCGAATGGGCATTTGCTGATTGAGGAAAGACTGTAGCTGAGAATTTAAAAAGGTCACGTGCTGTGCTTTTGAGTTAGAAGCTGAAGTCTATGCTAGAGGGCATTGTGAACCTTTAATCAATTTCAAATTTCAGAGATATGTTAAATCCTTGTGGATTAAAACACTTTATTTTAATTTAATTCTTTCTATGTAAATATTAGGGAGAATTAGTTAAGAGGGGAATTAGGAAAATTGAAAAAAGTCAGTAACTGCTCTTGCTAATGGATGAGGAGCAGAGATCGTGTCCTCTACTTTCTGGGGAAATAGCTGGAGCAACTAAAGAATACTACTATAAATAGAGGATGGCGCCAAACATTTGGGGGGAGGGAGGCACATAACAGTACATCGATTGGAAGCAGTTCTTCTTCTTTGGTTCGAACACTTGGTGACAGGTTTTCTTAATTTCATTTGTACATAATTTTCATTAAATTATGTCTAATAGCTAAGTTCTCTCTTTCCAGTTAATGTGTGTAGAGTAATCCCCTAGGAAATTGCTACCGGGAGATTCCAATTTTTTTTTTTTTAATTAATGACAAGTATTTGTTCATTCTCTGATTTTTTTAGTTGCAAGAATTTGCGATTCAAGATTGTTATGTTTAATTACTGTTTAAGGGCCCGAACTTTAATTAATCTAAGAGTCTATTGCTAGTTAAACTCATTGATCCGTAATTGTCCTTGGGGATAACGAGGTAGCGAATAGCGCACCGTTTAGGCATCACAAGCATACTCGGGTAGCGTTGTGGGGTTGAATAATCTAATTTAAAGGATGTTGCTTCAATATGCACTGGTTAGAATCGGGTTTCTCTTATTTAATGCTTTTAAAACACTAAATCCTACGAGCGTCTCGGGGGTTGTCTTTTGATTAGGGAATAATTATAGAGCTTCTTATAATTATCGACACCATAAGGAGAAATTGGGAGTTAGGCGTTTGTCAAACTCTTATAACCGGTTTACTTGTTTATTCATTAAGATCATTATTGAATCGATGATTGGTAGAAGACTTTGGGGAATTATGTTGCACTCATTAACTGGGCCTTTGCTCATATTCAAATTAAATTTATTTGCTATCTGCTTACTTTAAGTCTATAAATTTCAGTTTCTATTTAATTAGTAGTTAGTCGTTAGTTAGTCGTTAGTTAGTTTAAAACAACAAATAACTGTTTTGGTTACTTTACAAAGTTCTTAAGGGCATAAGAACATCGTTCCCTGTGGATACGAACCCTACTTACCCTATACTCGTTATTTAGGAAGGAGGAAAAATCAATTTTGACGGTTTGACACCCGCCAAAATTTGGCGCCGTTGCCGGGGAACATTTTGTTATTAATCTCTTTAAGAATTGTTGTAGAACTGCCTTGTTTTCTTTTTATGCCTCGTTCTTCTCGTACATGAAAGTTAATTTACGATCTAGAGATTGAGAAGACAGCAAGAAGGTTGACGAAGCAGACTAAACTCACCAGACAAGCAAGCAACTCTTCACCGGGTTTAAAGCCAGCATTTGAGCTGGCGAGTTCTAGTGAATCAAGCGAGGAAGAATGGGAAGGAATTGCAAAAGTGCAGGAAGAAGTAAAAGTTGAAGATAATACGGTTGAGAACGACGAAGTCATGGCAGCCCCTCAACGCATGTTGAGGGAGATGTCGACTCCTGATGTGAATCAGCCACCCTTGGGCATCACATTTCCTGAAGTGAATGCCCCGTTTGAGTTGAAGCCAGTACTGATCCAGTTGCTGCCCAAGTTCCATGGTTTGTCGGGTGAAGATCCTTACAAACATCTGATGGACTTTCATTTAGCATGTTCGAGTAAAAGGGCACAAGGAATGACTGAAGAAAATATGAAATTGAGGACTTTTCCTTTCACATTGGTAGACAAGGGTAAAGGTTGGTTATTCGATTTACCTCTTGGTTCAGTGAGTACTTGGCCTGAGATGTAGAAGCGATTCCTTGAACGTTTTTTCCCAGCTTCATGTGCAGCAAATATTCGGAAGGAAATTTACGGGATAAGGCAGTTTGTAGGAGAAACTTTGTATGAATATTGGGAGCGCTTTAAGTAGTTGTGTGCAAGCTGCTCGCAGCACCAAATATCCGATCAACTGCTTATTCAGTATTTTTACGAAAGATTACTCATCCCTGACAGAAATATGATTGATGCAGCCAGTGGGGAAGCTTTTATGAACAACACTTTGGAAGAGGCTAAGCGACTGATTGTTGATATGGCTGAAAATGCACAACAGTTTGGGACAAGACAGGATGTTCCAAGCAAGGTAAATGAGGTGAATGTGTTCTCTATTGATCAACGGTTGAACACAATAACCTCTATTCTGGAAAGAATTGTCTCAGGTCAAGTTCAACAGGTGAAAGCTTGTGGTTTCTGTGCAAATGTGGGGCATCCAACTGATGCATGTCCAACTTTGCAAGAAGATCTTAATGCATAAGTGAATGTAGTGGGAGGTTTTCAAGGGCAACCGCAAAGAAAATATGATCCCTATTCCAGTACTTATAACCCAGGATGGCGTGATCATCAGAATTTCAGTTACAGGAATAAAAATCAGAATTTTTCTCAGCAACAAGTGCGACCACCATTCTCATCGTCTCTTCCAGTTCAGCCCAGTACCAGTTCCAATACATCATTGGAGGGTCTAATCAAAAGCTTAGCTGAATTAGTTCAGCAGGATAGACAGACTCAACAGCAAGATAGATTAGAGACAAAGGCCAGCATAAATCTCTGAAAAATTAGATTTCCCAGCTCGCTGTGTTTGTAGGGAAGCTGGAAGCAAATCAAGGAAGACTGCCTTCTCAAGTAGAGAAGAATCCGCGAGAAAATGCTTGTGCTATTACCTTGAGAAATGGAAGGGAACTTCAGGAAGTTGAGCCGAAAAAGAAGACTTTTGATAGCAGTAAGAATAATGAGGTGGTGCAAGATGAGGTTGTAGTAAATAAAGAAGGTGAAGAGTCGAGAAATTAAACTGAGAAGATTGTCATCCCTCCACCTTTTCCAGGCAGGTTTGCACACCAAAAAAAGGAACAGGATGAGAAAGCAATCCTGGACACTTTTCGCAAGGTAGAAATCAACATCTGTGACGCCCCGGGTTCAGGATTCGGTATTAAACCCCAACTCGGTGCGCCAAACTAGATGAAACAACTACAGTCCACAGAAGTGAACGAGCTACACGAGCTCAAAACCAAAACCATGCAGCGGAAAACCACAACTAATAAAAACTGAGTTTTAAAAACTCGAATAACAAAATAATAACTATAAAATCTCTACGGCCAAAACAAGCCGAAGAACAATACTAATAGAGACCCCAACGATAAACCTCAACGGCTAACTACCGAGCCGGAGAAACAACAACACTAAATACTCGCGAGCTAACATGCTCGAGGAAACTACAATAATAAACGGCTCGACATCGAGTGTCGGCTCCAAAAGAATATAACATTAAAGGAGTTACAGAACAATGCTACCCATAAGTAAAGTTTACATAACTTTACATCAACCATCGTTCTCACTGAACTAAGAAACTAAGAAACATAATTATACACAAGCTCCGGGGAGCAACTACCCAAGATCAATCTGCAGCACCCGCAAGTCTCACCGATCGCACTATGCCGTCCTTCGATTGCAATCTAAAAGAGTTAACATAATAAGAGTGAGTCTAAAAGACCCCGTAAGCCACTATAATGTATTGTATGCTATGAGAATGAATGCAACAGTAAACCAAACTCTACATGTAGCTAGTCTAAGTAGCACTTCCGGCTTACCTAACATTTCAGCCACAAACCGGCAAGTCAAGGGACCATTCTAACTTGACCAACAATCGGCAACTATCACATGCAACTAGATGACATGGCATGATGCTCAACACTAGGGATAACATAGTAATAACATTTATATACCATAATGATCATGTATCATATTAAAAGTATACAAGTCACATAATTCACTTAGCACTTTGGTGTTCACATAAGTGCAACTTAATTAAACCGTATCATGAAGGATATTATTTCTCTTTCTTCCAACTTTGCGTTGCTCCTGCAATACACGAGAAAACATATGTACCTCGATACACGTGTACGTAGTATCGACGTCCCCGATTAATACCATCGAGTTCTAACTAGCAAACCAAAGTCGCGCATATTGCTACAATAGTGGGGCTACATCCCACCTGCGGCCAACAGGTGGGGGGTGTGTGCAACCGGTACGGCGACTTATAGCGATTACAAAACAAATTCGTAAAGACTATAGGTCGTCCCACCTTGATTAGTCAAACAATGCCAGCTGGACTTAATGCAATGCACAAGTATATATTCACTTGTCATTCTCAACAAATCATCATGTGTTCCTATGAATCACATATCAAATCCACTCAATGTGCTTGTAAATACTAAACACACAATCAATCATCAAAGTAGGATGATTGTCCTATCTCATACTAGAACAATCACAACATGTCCGTAATCATTGAACAGATAGACAAAACAAGGCAATAGGCAAAGTAGGCCCATTGTACAACTCAGTCACCAAACAGTGTCTATGATAGCTAGACATATACATGAACCCCAATGTAAGGTATTTATACCTTATAATCAACTGTCAAACAATGTCCATAATGTGGAACCTATACAATACAAGGATAGGCTATTCATCCTAATCCCAAAATAAGGTAACATGTTTCTCACATGTACGCAAACTCATAACCCCACAAAATAAGTCTACTCGTACTTACAACCATTAATTAAGGCGCAATAGTTACGCTAAACTAAGGATCTCGAAGTATCCTATCGTCACACAAAATCTTTCATCTCATGCGCATCATAATATATTACATATTCTTATTGACGCATACTTCAACTTTATTCGATTTAACTCGTAGTCAGCTAATATTTGACTAAGTCAACCAAGGTCAACGTTTCACTAAGTCATGAACCCGTCAATTCCTTATCCTACATGGTAGGGAATTAATATATGTCATGTAGGCGTTACTACTACCCATTTCTCAACTCCGTAGAGTCAACTATACACATCAATGAAATTACCACAATAATCGACGTTTACTTATTATGTCCTATTCGACTCCGCCAGAGTCAGTCACGACTAGCGTATATCTCATAATGACTCCGCTAGAGTCGTTACCAATATTAAAATGTCGGGACAAACCGTAGTATCATCCCTATAAACTCCTATCGATTGCAACGCCCAACGCACGAAGAGTCTACTACTCGTAACGATTTTATAAGGTTTCCGCTAGTGCGTAAATGACAAAACTTCAATGATTTGATATATTCAAACTTAAGAATAACATAGTGAAGTACAATTAAATTAAACAAGTCTTCGACGACTTTACGGCCGGAACCCAACTAATAATATACAAGTATAATTCAACCTCAATGAGTTTCTATTACTCGGCATAACGACTACCATGACAACCGCAACAACACAACAACTACAACAATAATAACAACAACATCAAGCTCTACGAGTCTCTATTATTCGAAGTCTACGAACTCAACAATGATTCATCAATTCTTTCTTTATCCCAAAATCCTTAATCAAGCAAACAACGAAGTATAACCTAACATCATTCGTAGGGACAATCATGTATATATTTCCCAATAAAAATCACGAATATCATCGCTAACGCACCCTACATGCTTCACTCTTCCAATTCAACTCGTAAAACACACAAAACATTATAGTTACTTACCTTCACCGCAAATCCACCATGAAATAAAGGGCTTATGGTGGAAATGTATTCCTACGTGAACTCTACGCCGCTACGGAGTGCAAACGTCGATCCCGAGCTCGATCCAAGTCCGAATCAAGCTTCCTCTCTCTCAAGACTTCACTTTCTCTCTCTAAAACGTGGGAGAAGGGATGGGTGGTGATTCCTCAATAGATCGGACGATCCTTTCGGTTAGAATTGTTCTCCTCGTCGCCCTCTACGCTATGGCAAAGACGGATCGTCGATCCGACTTCAAACGCTCAAGATATCGTGATTTCTTTCTCTACTCTCTCTCTCTCTCTCTCTCTTCTTTCTCTCTCTCTAGAATCTGGCTTGGGAAGGGGATAATGAGGCAGAAAAGGGTTGGGTTTTGTTATTAATACCATGGGTAAGTGTTTGGTCCAATCCCGGGCTTGTTTGAGCATTTTAAACCACTTAAAGATATTAAAAACCGAGAAATAACGAAAATCGGACGAACAGAGTATCCGACTTCGCACGGCCGTGTCAAGGAAATGTGCACAGCCGTGTCACTCTCGCACGGCCGTGCCAAGGAAAGGCACACGGCCGTGCCAAACATTCTGGAATTTCCATCTTCTATACGCACGGCCGTGCTAAGAAAAGGCACGCGGCCGTGCAACACCAACACAGTCCAGTCCCACCTTTTTACTCTATTTCCTAGGTTTGATCACTTGGCCACTCTTAGGTGTGATTATACAACACTTATAACACATCTTAACGATATCGTGGATCGCATATTAAGGCATAATCAGTCTAACGATTCTTATAAGTATGAAACGGAATCATGAACTAAACATAATTCAACTAACGTGTTACTACAACGAGTCTAACATGTAAATCATGCATAATGTAAACAAATCACACGTATGAGGATTCAGGGTGTTACAACATCCCTCTCTTCGATGCCATTAAGCAAGTGCCCCAATATGCAAAATTTCTCAAAGAACTGTGTACCAAGAAGGTAAAGCTGCGAACAGATGAGAGGGTGTTGGTAAGTGAAAATGTCTCAGCAATGATTCAATGGAAATTACCTCAAAAATGCAAAGATCCAAGTATGTATACTATTCCTTGCATTATTGGTAATAAAAAAGTTAAAAAATCCATGCTTGATTTAGGAGCTTCCATAAATGTCATGCCTTTATCTATCTGTAAAGAATTGAATTTAGGCCCATTGCAAAATACCCGAGTGGTAATTCAACTGGCTGATAGGTCTAATTCATACCCTGAAGGAGTAGTAGAGGATGTGTTAGTTAAAGTCAATGACTTGATTTTTTCGGTGGATTTTTATGTGATAGATATGAACGATTCATGCTCTCCTCACCATCACTTATTCTGTTAGGGAGACCTTTCATGAAAATAGCAAAAACAAAAATTGATGTGGATAAGGATACTTTGACACTCGAATTTGATGGTAATGTAGTTACTTTTAATGTGTTCGATGGCATGAAGTATCCGAATGATTCTGAGTCTATTTTTCATGTTAGTGTCATTAATTCTGTAGTGCGAGATGAATTTAAGAATAATATTTTTGATGATAAGATGGAATTAGTGCTCGTAAAAAGTTTGATAGATAAAGATGCACCTTTTCAAAACAATGAAGAGGTGCGGGAGAATATCATGGCACTTTATTCCGCACCAGAAATGGTAGGCAAGTTTGATTTTCACTCTCTCCCATTACAATTGTCAAATAAAAAAAATTCTTCCTTCTACAATTCAAGCACCTAAGTTGGAATTAAAAAAATTACCTGAGCATTTAAAGTATATTTACTTAGGTGAAAATGAGACTTTGCCAGTCATTATTGCTAACAATTTGACTGAGTTACAGGAGGAAAAACTGTTGAAAGTGTTGAAAAAGTTCGAGGGAGCCATTGGTTGGACACTAGCAGACATCAAGGGAATCGGTCCTTCAATGTGTATGCATCGCATACTACTGGAGGATGATTCCAAGCCTGCGAGAGATCCATAACGGAGATTGAATCCCCCAATGAAGGAAGTGGTTCTTAAGGAAATCCTTAAGCTTTTTGATATAGGGATAATTTTCCCTATATCCGACAGCAAATAGGTAAGTCTAGTGCATCTTGTTCCTAAGAAAACATGGTTTACTTTGGTAGAAAATGAGAAGAATGAATTGGTTCCTATGAGATTGCAAAATGGATGGCGGATGTGTATTGATTTTTGAAAATTAAATACAGGCACCAGGGAAGACCACTTCCCACTTCCCTTCATTGACCAGATGTTAGAAAGGCTAGCAGGCAAGAAATATTTTTGTTTTTTAGATGGTTATTCAGGATACTATCAAATTTTGGTAGCTCCTGAAGATCAAGAGAAAACAACATTTACGTGCCCATTCGGTACGTTTGCATTTCGTCGTATGCCTTTTGGTCTCTGTAATGCCCCTAGTACTTTTCAAAGATGCATGATGAGCATTTTTTCTGACATGATAGAGAATCGCATAGAGATTTTCATGGATGATTTTACTGTGTATGGTGATTCTTTTAATCAAGGTCTAGATAATTTGTCTAAGGTACTTAAGCGTTGCATTGGCACGAACCTTGTTCTTAACTATGAAAAATGTCATTTTATGGTGCAAGAAGGTATAATGTTAGGTCATGTAGTGTCTTCAAAAGGAATTGAAGTAGATAAAGCAAAAGTTGATTTAATTGCAAAATTGCCTTATCCTACTAATGTCAAAGATATTCGAAGTGTTCTTGGTCATGCAGGCTTCTACAGGAGGTTATTCAATATTTTTCCAAAATTGCTTAGCCTTTAACAAGGTTGCTGCAACAGGATGTTCAATTCGATTTTGGAGAAGATTGTAAGAAAGCATTCAATTTATTGAAAGAGAAGCTGACCTTAGCTCCAATCATTCAGCCACCGAAGTGGGATTTACCATTTGAACTCATGTGCGATGCAAGCCATTATGCAGTAGGTGCAGTTCTTGGGCAGTGAGAGGGGAAGCAAAGTCATGTAATTTAGTACTACGCTTCCAAAACCTTAAATGTAGCCCAATGCAATTACACCACATCAGAAAAGAAGCTTTTAGCTATCGTTTTCGCCTTCGAAAAGTTTAGATCTTACCTTTTGGGATCAAAGGTCATAGTACATTCCGATCATGCCGCACCCAAATACCTTTTAGCAAAGAAGGAGTCCAAACCTTGGTTGATATGATGGATTCTCTTATTGCAAGAGTTTAAGTGGGAAATCAAGGATTGCAAAGGGAAAGATAACTCTGAAGCAGATCATTTGAGTCAGTTGGTACGTAAAGAAGAGGCCACTCCTATTTCAGAAATGTTTCCGGATGAGCAGCTCTTGTTGGTGCAAGATACCATAGGTAATGAACCTTGGTATGCGGACTTAGTTAATTTTTTAGTGACGGGTGTTTTTCCACAAGGCATGAACCGTGAAAGAAAAAATAAAATCAAAAGTGATTCTAAATACTATATATTGGATGAACCCTATCTTTGGAAGATAGGATCAGATCAAGTTTCGTAGGTGCGTACCTAATGATGAGATTCATCCCATATTAGTATATTGTCATAGGTTGGCCTGTGGTGGACATTTTGGTCCGAGAAGAACTGCTCGAAAGATCTTAGATAGTGGTTTTTTTGGGAAACACTTTTTCAAGATTCATATATTTTCTGTAAAAGCTGTGACCGTTGTCAAAAACTTGGAAATCTGACTTTGAGAGAAGAAATGCCCCAAATTCCAATTTTAATTTGTAAATTTTTTTATGTTTGGGGCATGGATTTTATGGGACCGTTTCCAAGTTCTTATGTGAATTTATACATATTGCTTGCAGTTGATTATGTCTCGAAATGGGTAGAAGCTAAAGCTACCCGGACTAAGGATTCCAAGGTTGTTGTGAGTTTTCTCAGGTCTAACATTTTTAGCAGATTCGGTATACCGAGAGCTACAATCAACGATTAAGGAACACACTTTTGTAACCGGGGGGTGCAATCATTAATGCTCAAGTATGGTGTTCATCATAGGGTAGCAACCACATATCACCCTCAATCAAACGGGCAAGTTGAGGTCTCGAATCGTGAATTCAAGGGAATTTTGGAGAAGATGGTGAATCCCAACAGGAAGGACTGGAGTTCAAGGTTGGATGATGCGTTTTGGGCGTATCGTACTGCTTATAAAACGCCAATTGGTATGTCTCCATATCGATTGGTGTTTGGGAAGATGTGTCACTTGCCGATTGCTGTTGAACATAAGGCTTTTTGGGCTATGAAGGAATGCAATTTAAATTTTGCACTCGCTGGACTTGAAAGAAAGTTGCAGTTGCAGGAGTTGGAGGAGTTGAGATTGGAAGCATACGACTGTGCTAAGTTTTATAATTAAGGAGAAAACGAAAAAGTTCCATGATAGTCTGATTAAAAGAAAAGATTTTAAGGTGGGACAACAAGTTCTCCGTTTCAACTCAAGGTTGAAATTAATGCCAGGTAAGTTGAAGTCTCGCTGGACAGGGCCATTTGTTATTGTAAGTGTTCTTTCAAACGGGGTGTTTGAAATTAAGAGCTCGCAAACTGATAAGATTTTTAAGGTAAACGGTAATCGTTTAAAGCCGTATTATGAGCTTGTTACTGTTTCTAGAACAATTGAGGATATTAGTTTGGCATTACCTGTTTATGAGTAATCAAAAGTTGGCATGGGGTCCAGCTACAGACATTAAATAGCGGTGCTAGTTGGGAGGCAACCCAACAATTTACATGCTTTATTTTCTGTTTTTATAGGATTTGAATTTATTAATTTGTGTTTTTCTTCCTGTTTTTAGTTTTGTTGTTTGTAGCAGCAAGTGTTGGAGTTGAAGAAAGGAAAAGAAATAATGATGTGTGCTGGAAGTGTTAGCAGCAGGGCCTTTGAGTTTGAGAGATTAATTGAAGATTTTTCAAGTTTGGAGCACAATGGGGGTTAACAGGCATTTGTTGAAAGAAGGAGGGAAGCGGGTGAACAGTTAAAATCGGGAGAGCAAAGGTTACAATCCCTAATTTTACAATTGGGTAAAATCCCAAGCTCTTCATCTGTTACGCTTCGCTATTGCTGAACCATGGCTCCCAAGCGAAGCAGTGCTCTTGTTCTGGCCAAGCCACGGCGTTCCGGCCGTTTGTGCACGAAAATCACCCGTAAGGTAATCCATTCTAGCAAACAGCCAGTGGAAATTCTTTCGTCATCGGCTTCTTCTTCCCTACCACCGCCTCTGCCTTTTCAGCCTCTACCACTGCCGGCTCTTACAGTCCCGTTCCTCCCTTCTTCATCTTCCTCGAGTTCTGGCAGTGCTTCTTATGTCCCCCCTCCTGAAACTTCGGTCTCTTCAGGTACACAGTCCATGCCATCTCAACCATTTCCATCCCAAGCCACAGCCCAACCTCCAAACTCCACAATACCTCTATTAACAGCCCCCCTCTGCAGCTGCAGGTCTATCTGCTACAACCAAACTTTCAAAGAAGCCCGTTCCTCATATTCAAGAGCCAATGCCAATTATCTATTTGGCATCAACCCTAAAGCCCCTTGCCAATCGTAAACGCCGAAGAGTTCCGCATGAGAAGGTAGTCACCAGTGATGAATTAGGAGGTTGCACCCAATTTCGATCGAAGACGGAAATTGGTCATTGGACGTTTTTTTTCCCAAGAAAATAGTGCCCTGTAAGTGTTTCGATACTTCCACACTGACTCTGCTGAATTTGAATATGCAAGTTACTGCTTTCATGCATGTCATCGGCTGGGAAATGTTTTTGAATTTCAAATTCCCGGTTTTTATTGAATTAACTAGGGAATTTTATTGCACTTACGAATTTTCATTCGCTGCCATTGCAAACCCGAATTTGCCTAAGTCAATCAGATTCCGACTTATGGGCAGGGTTTTCAATTTTTCCCTAAATGATTTCAATACTGCTTTGGGTTTTCTGTGTGGTGATAATTTGATTGAGGCAAGGCGCATTGCCTATTGTGAATACCTCGAAATCTTTGAAGCCTCGTGTGTTGAAATTTGGAAAACTCTGTCCATTGATCAAGAGCCTTACAAGCCCAATCTGGCAAAAAGTCTTTTTTTCAAGAATCCTGCTTTTCAAATAACACAAATTTTTGGCTTATAGTTTTTCTGGACACAAGGATGGGTCCAATACTTGTTCCAAGCCAGAATTATTTTTTCTGTGGAGTATGTTGAATTATAGGAAGGTCAATCTAGGATATTGTCTTGCAAGCCAATTCATGGGTGTACTTAAAAAGAAAAAAAGACCATTGATTCTAGGGTCCGTCATTACCATGCTTGCAATCAACTTAGGCGTGTTGTATTTATCCTCTCATGACATGCATATTGCTTGTGGTTGTGAGCCCTTGAATATTGAATGTCTCACCTGAATGAAAATGATTATTTTTGATGACGAGGAAGTAAATTACCCCCAGCCGGATGTTCCACCATTCAAGCTTATTTTGCCCATTGCAGGAACTGCGAGAAACTACGGTGCTTAAGGCGAGCCTGCTCCAAGTGTGGCTCACGAAGCAAGAGTCTTTGCACGGTTGACCGCTCTTGAGACTTCGATGCACGAGGTCAAACAAGAGCTGACGCATTTAACTACCTCGATTACTGCATATGTGTAGTCCTTGCAGTCCATGATGGCATCCCACTTTGGGTCAGCTTAAAGGGCAGTTTTCTCCCTCTCTCACTTTTCTTGTGCATATTTTTGCTCTTTGTCCTATTTTGAACGTACGTTGTTTATACATTGAGGACAATTTCTGGTTTAAGTGTGGGGGGAAATTGCTATTGTGATAGGTTGAATTGAAAGATTGATAGTGTGGCAAAACTTTTGAAAAATTGATAGCATGACAAAACTTGGATCAAGTGTGCATTCTCACTTTGAAGTAGAAATCTTTGATAAATGATGGGCGTGTTGTGATTTTTTATTAATTTTTTTTTTTTAAAAAGGGTGGTAAAAAGCTTGTTTTCAAAACGAATCCTTTAGCCAAAAATGGAGCATTCATTAATTTTGCTCTCAATTATTCGTTGTTTCGTACTCGGATGTTTACTTTAGAACTTGCACCATGTATGCTTGTCGAAATCGTACAATGAGTTCAGTACACCAAAAGGATTAAGACAACTAGGTATCACCCCTTTTTGACTTTCTTTTTCTAAGCCTACCCTCAATTTACCCCTAGTTAACCCCTTTTGAGCATTAACTTTTTCCTTTGATTTTTACCACGCAAAATTTAAACCTTGAGCCTTTTTGTTTTAGCCCTTATTTTAACCCAATGTCGAGAAGTGCATAATGACCATGTGAAAATTTAGAATCTTGTGTGGTATGGATTCTGAGCTGAAGTGATGGCTCGTAATGTTGTAAAAGTGTTATGTGCTAGTAAAGAGGAGTGAAGCTGCTAGGAATGAAAGCAGTGGATAAAAATAGGAAAAGAATGCTCAGTGGGCCGCTGAGTTGTATTTTATTTGTTCAAAAAAAAAAGAGAAAGAAAGAAAGCAGCTGCAGCAGTTCAAAATAAGAGGATTCTGAATCATAGCAATTGTGCAGTTCATTTATGTCCTTACAAATTGAAGCCTAGTTCCAATGGTTCGTGTGGTCATTCTTTTTTGCAACTTCTTTGATTATTAACCCTCTTTATATCCTTATTACCATACCTTTTAACCCGAGCCCCGTTACAACCCTTTAAAAGATCTTAGGATTGGTACATTTGAACTCAAGATTAGTGGTCGAGATTTGATCACTGTGCAAGCTTATGGTGGTAGCATTCCGTTGTGTGATTTGAGTATCTCAATATATAACCTCCAATAAACACTTTTGTGTGATTCGAGTGATACTGTGAAGATAGTTGAGGCTTGCTTACATGTGATTAAAGGATGGTTTTTGAAAACATGTGATTCAATCGAAAAATTGAAAAATTATAAGATGCCCATCACTTTGATAGGATTTAGACTTTCAAAATGAGAATGCACATGGGATACCAAGTTTTGAAACAATGTCAATTTTTCTGGGTTGGTTGGATAGAAGAGTATGTTCAGAAATATTCAAGATGCTTGAGGACAAGCATAGTTCAAGTGTGGGGGAAATTTGATGAGGTCAAATATGTGCGACATTAAAGGTTGATTTTGCGCTTTTATTGGTTATAAATGTTGCACCTTTATGGGTAATCTCGTTTGTCTGATGTTTGCATGTATTGTGGAAAATTAAAAGTGAAAAAAGATAAAAAACATGTTGAAGGAAGAGGATAGTCCAGTATCGAATGGACATTTGCTGATTGAGGAAAGACTGTAGCTGAGAATTTAAAAAGGTCACGTGCTGTGCTTTTGAGTTAGAAGCTGAAGTCTGTGCTAGAGGGCATTGTGGACCTTTAATCAATTTCAAATTTCAGAGATATGTTAAATCCTTGTGGATTAAAACACTTTATTTTAATTTAATTCTTTCTATGTAAATATTAGGGAGAATTTGTCAAGAGAGGAATTAGGAAAATTGAAAAAAGTTAGTAACTACTCTTGCTAATAGATGAGGAGCAGAGATCGTGTCCTCTACTTTCAGGGGAAATAGCTGGAGCAACTAAAGGATACTACTATAAATAGAGGATGGCGCCAAACATTTGGGGGGGAGGGAGGCACATAACAGTACATCGATTGGAAGCAGTTCTTCTTCTTTGGTTCAAACACTTGGTGATAAGTTTTCTTAATTTCATTTGTAAGTAATTTTCATTAAATTATGTCTAGTAGCTAAGTTCTCTCTTTCCAGTTAATGTGTCTAGAGTAATCCCCTAGGAAATTGCTACTGGGAGATTCCAGTTTTTTTTTTTTTAATTAATGACAAGTATTTGTTCATTCTCTAATTTTTTTAGTTGCAAGAATTTACGATTCAAGATTGTTATGTTTAATTACTGTTTAAGAGCCCAAACTTTAATTAATCTAAGAGTCTATTGCTAGTTAAACCCATTGATCCGTAATTGTCCTTGGGGATAACGAGGTAGCGAATAGCGCACCGTTTAGGCATCACAAGCATACTCGGGTAGCGTTGTGGGGTTGAATAATCTAATTTAAAGGATGTTGCTTCAATATGCACTGGTTCGAATCGGGTTTCTCTTGTTTAATGCTTTCAAAACACTAAATCCTACGAGCGTCTCGGGGGTTGTCTTTTGATTAGGGAATAATTATAGAGCTTCTCATAATTATCGACACCGTAAGGAGAAATTGGGAGTTAGGCGTTTTTCAAACTCTTATAATCGGTTTACTTGTTTTTTCATTAAGATCATTATTGAATCGATGATCGATAGAAGACTTTGGGGAATTATGTTGCACTCATTAACTGGGCCTTTTCTCATATTCGAATTAAATTTATTTGCTATCTGCTTACTTTAAGTCTATAAATTTCAGTTTCTATTTAATTAGTAGTTAGTCGTTAGTTAGTTTAAAACCACAAATCACTATTTTGGTTACTTTACAAAGTTCTTAAGGGCATAAGAACATCGTTCCCTGTGGATACGAACCCTACTTACCTTATACTCGTTATTTGGGAAAGAGGAAAAATAAATTTTGACGGTTTGACACCCGCCATTTATATTCATAGAAATGAATAATTCTACACTTACAATCGTAGTATTTAAAAAATAGTTGCAACTTTCAAATCAACCAACCAAAGACTACCAATCAAAATACACATTCAGGTCCACTATATTTTAATACAATCAAATTGACTTTAAAAAGTCAAACATGACACTTATTTAAAAACAAGGGAATGTTAAATCGTGATCAAGATGGATATAACAATTATGTACGTTAAAGTTGAAAAATTATAGAGATTGAAAGCATAAGTTTTGAAAGTGAATATTTTAAATAAAACATTTTAAAATAAAATAATAAACTCTTTACATGCAACAAATTATTATTTATCTATGTGCAATCATAAATGGTTGTATTAATTAATGATGGCAACAGATGGGATAAATGAGAATTTCATCCCATCCCCAATAGAGTGGAAATGAGAATTGAATAAGTAAGAACGTCGTGACAAAAAATGAAAAGGTATTTCTATTTTCCAACGGGAATAAGACGAGAATGAGAATTCCATACTTTATCCCATTTATATCACATCTCATATATACATGTTAGTGATTTATAAAGTTCAATGGTTGCTCATTGTCTTTTTATTGAAAAGACAAAACGTTGATGCAAATATTTCTGGACGCTTAGTGTTAAGTTACCAACTGATTTAAAAGTTTAAATTTTTAGATAGAGACCCAACAATGTATATTCATCTCAACACTCTCCCTCACATGTGACCCGTCATAACAAACCAAATAGAGTGACAACAACATGCACTCACAATATTTCGGGTAACAAATGCAAGCGGGACGACTCGAACTGAAGACCTTGCCAGACCAGAGCTCTAATATCATGTTAAGTTACCAACTATTAAGCTTTTAGATAGGGACCCAACAATGTATATCAATCTCAACACTTAGATATCCAATAAATCTCTAAACAACATCCAAGAAATAATATATAATACTCACTCCGTCTCTTAATTATTATTTTGTTTGACCAGCTTACGGATTAAGAAAAAATAATTGACTTGATTATTAATATTGGTATAATGTGTAATTTTCTTTAATGCCTATGTGTATGTGGTTCATAATTAAAGTAGGGAAAAAAGTAAGGATAAAATAGTAAAAGTGTCCTAAAAAAAAAGTTTTCAAACAAGACAATTATTATGAGACAGATAAAAAATAAAAGGAAAACAAAATTTAGAGACGGAGAGAATATTATATATATATATACATATATATATGTGTGTGTGTGTGTGTGCACGCGCGCGGGGCGCACATGTATATTCGTAGTGGCTAACTTTATTTGGCGTGGAATAATAACTCCAATCCAAGGGAATGTGTGTGTGTGTGTGTGTGTGTGTGTGTGTGAGAGAGAGAGAGAGAGAGAGAGAGAGAGAGAGAGTGTGAGTGTGTGTTTGTGCTAAGAGTTCTGAAAGCACAAGTCCAAGGTATGCATGGCTAAGGTGAAGTTCCCAATTTATAATTTTTCTTGTGTACACTGAATTTAAGTCAAACTTATCCTTTATCAAAAAAGAAAGTAGATTTTCTAGCAGTTAATTGGATTTATTCCTATTGACTATTTTCAGGGTGTTCCCAGCTCAAATTTTAATGCCAAAATCTCAATTGAAGGCCCCAGGAAAATCCCATACTAAATGCATGAATCATTACAGAAATACAAGTATAAAAAAAAAATAAATTTAATTGACAAATTCAGGGTATCTGAAATTACAAATTATCTTTATTTAGAAAAATGGAATCTGAATCGTAAATTTAATTGGTTTAAAATTGAACCCTCAGATCTATTAGTCACTGTAATTTTATCTTAAATTAGAAAAATATCTGCTTATCCAAAATTAAATTGCAAAATTGAAGTTGGTCGGTTGATGGTTTTCTTCCAAATGAGAAAATAGACTTAAAAATAGATATCATAATTAAATGCGATGTTGTTGTAATAAGTTTGTGCTATTTAAATGGAAAATTTTCATTTAAATTAATGTTGTAAAATAGTCGAGTTCGAGATTTTTAATTATGTTTGTTATTTCTTTAGACAAGATTCGAACTTATTGTTCTATTTTCTTTTTTTTCTTTTTTTAACTTATTTCAGTGATCGGTGGAGCTCGAAGTCATGAGACATTGCCCTTCAATATCCTAGAAAATATGCTCAATAAATTGAGGAATTATTTTTAATGCTAAATCTTTTCATTAGAGGTGCTTAATAGGTGCCACGACGATTTAAGAAGGATTTAAGAAGGAAAAAATCTCCTTTGACTTGATCTATAAGTGCCACGAAAATATACGTCAAAATTTCTCAGATTTTTGGATAACATAAAAGTCAACTTAAGAAAAGTAATTATCCTTTGACTTGCTTGCATGGCAAGCGCCACGAAAGCAAATATCGTCATTCTAAATAACGTAAAGTCAATTGAATAAATTAATCATCCTTTGACTTGTAAGGCAAGTGCCACGGAAGCACATGTCAGCATTCTGGATAAGGTAAAGTCAAATTAAGTAAAGAAAATCACCTTTGACTTGTGCTTTTCCACTGCTACTTTTTTTTTTTTTTGTTCAGGAAGTCATTATTATTAAAGAAATTACTTCTTTAGCTTTGATTTCGTGAGAGAAAGTAATTTGGTGAGAGGATACAACATTTAATGTGTAATCTAATTACAACTAGACATCTTCTGTTCCTTTATATTTTATGTGATTTGTTTCTTAAACGTTAGATATACGGTATTACTGAACTTTCAGTACTATGCAATGTTTAATCGTCCAAGACGCGATCCCTATTCTTTTTTAAAGTACATGATAAAATTATTAACACAGTGTCATAGAAGTAAATTGCTAAAGAATAATGTATAACTGCATAATAATTTATAACTTGTAAAGAGATTAAATTAAATTATTTATGAAAAAATATTAGTCACCTTTTTTATCCTTTGGCAACCCACTTTCAAATGCATAAACTATGCACTCCTCATAATTGAAGAGGTATACTTTGATTTTTATTAGTCAAACTAAAGTTTTCCGATTACAAGTTTGACTAGGATTTATTTATTTTATCTAGAACTTTAAAGAAGATAATATGTAGAGAGAATCGCAAAAAAAAAAAAAAAAAAACCTGACTTATTTTATTTTTTTCCCATTAAACCTCATGTTTTTTTTCTGACCTATTAAACCTTTTCCTAATTATTTATTATTATTATTTTTTGCAATTCAAATCTTCCGTAGTGTGAGGTTAAATGCTTTTAATGGAAGGCCGGGTTGGCACCTGGTAAACTAACGTGGCATAGGGGAAAAAAAAAACGGTTTCCTCTAAATTAATTGCAAAACAAACCCAGAAGTATTTAGTGGATTTCAAAAATAACTTTGCTAGTTTTACAACTCTTTCTACAATTATTGCTAGAACTAAACTTTAATGAAGGGCAAAATTATCTTTCACCAAAACACATTTGTCTTTCATCAGGGCTTAATTGTAGCAATAAGCAGATTTTTAGGTATTTATAGATCCATTTTATCCTAAAATTCTAAACAAGATAATCTTTTTTCAAATTATATTATACAAAATAAGTAATTTTTTTAATACCCTCAATATTTATTCCTAGTGTTAAATTAATGAGTATTATTATTTTATCATCTCACAAACAATAAATGTATTATATTCAAATAGCTTTAAAAGTCTTAATTTTGAAATGGAGAGAGTAATATATATATATATATATATATATATATATATATATATATATATGAACGCTTACTTCATCTCACTAAACAAACCAATTCCAAATATCATTAGCATCTAAATATGTTTTAATCTTTGAAGCAAATATTTCAAATGATCGACAATCATCAACTTGAGAAATATTTTTCTCATTGTTTCTTCTGGGTTTAGACATCTTTACAAGGAGTAAAAAAGTATGATACTTCACTAGATGTTAGTCATGATGACATTAAAGCCTGTGAGCACTTCTCAGGTCGACATATATATTTGTAATGTCTAGTTAATATTATAATATAGAGTAATAAATAATGAGATTCATATTTATGTAAACTTTTGAATCCAATCGTTTTTCATTTCCATGCTATTCATGTTTGGATACTTAATTTTAAAGCTAGAAATTGTAATTGGAAGAACAATTTAAATTTCATACGTGAAGCTCAAATTGTTCATCTAATTTCAATTCTAAAGATTGTCATTGAGTAGCAAAATATTGTCTCATTGAGGATCCGTTTGGATACATCATTTTTGAATTCTATAAATATTTAAATTCCATGAAATCTTATAGCTTTAACACTATCAATACGACTCTCCCAACGAGTGGATGACACACTACAAGAAAACAGAGCAACTGAAACGGAATTTTCCGTTGCAAATTATGAAAATCCGTTACAAAACATGAATTCTAACGGAAAACGCCCGTTGCAAAATCGGTCACAATAGGCCTCGTCGCAAACTTGCAACGGATTTGCGGTCTGTTGAAAAACAATTGCAACGGAAAAAATAGTTGCAACTTCGGTTGTAAGGTGCTTCACAAGGCATTTTTTTAAGTCCGTTGCAAATTGCGACCGATTTGTTTCCGTCTCATTTTGCAACCGATTTTTCCGTTGTCATATGTGTTACTGTGGGAACTGAAATTGCAACCAATTATTTTCCGTTTTAAATTTCAACCGATTTTTCCGTTGTCATATCTATTACAGTAAGAACTAAAATGGTGACCAATTATTTTCCGTTAAAATTTGCAACCGACTTTTCCGTTCCTAGATCTGTTAGAGATGACAATTGATATATCCATTACTGTTAATTCTCAATTGTACCTGATTGAACATTTCACATAAAATATCTAAAATCAAACAACTAAAGTCAACCAAACTTCAAACATTACATTCAAAATGCATTGTCAAAACTATTATATTGTTAAACTACATGGAATTGTCAAATGGTCATACTATCAAACTACATGGAATTAGCTAGTGGAGGATGCTGAAGTGATCGAAGTGCCTCCTACAATTGCAATTGGAAATTAGCTTTCATTTTCTCCATTTGAGTCGCATTTTCGAACTGTAGTTGTGCTTTGAGTTGCTCTACTCTTTCGCACACCTTATCTACAATCTCTTGAGTTGGCGTGAAATCTCCATTTTGGCGTGCAAATGAGGAACCTGTACTGCAACTCAAGATCTCTGATGCAGGGACCATTGAGCCAAAAACGTACAAACGGTTCTTTACAACACCACCAGATGCATCCACCCAAGCTGTGGAATCAAAACCATCACCTTTCTTTCGGGTAGTATAATCCTCCTAATATGTATAAGGAAATATTATAAGTAACTTTTCAAAATCAGGACACACACACAGAAGGAGGGAGCGACTGTAATACTCAAGTTCAAAATCATCAGTAAAGATAATCATCATGAGGCAAAAGGTTTTATAGAGTAAAGCATGAAATTTCGATTAGAGTAAAGCATGTAAAACATTTAGATCTAAATCACAAACACACTTAGGGATTACCCCTTCATAATTGCATGTATCAATCACCCAAAAAAAAAGGGGATTCTTCCCTTTACAAAGTTTCAGATCGAGAATGAGAGTGAATACCTTGTTCGGAGGAGAGAGAAAGTGTTTAACTCAATTGGACAGAACTCAGGCTAGAGCAATGGCGGCTTCAAATCTGAGAGTGAAGATAGGTTAGACGGATATGGTGTGGCTGTCGGAAGGAGACGCCGATAGCGGATAGATCCACTGCATACGGCTTTATTTCACCGGATTTTGATAAGAGAAGGTTGCAGGAGAGAGATCGAGAGCAAGAGAAAGAGAAGGGGTTGAAGGCTGATTGGGGCTTTCCTTCAATTTAGTATAGGTCAGATTGCTACAGATTGCAATTCAGTTGAAAAGTTGAAAAAAATACGACGTCGTTTTGAAGAGTTTTTAAAAATTAAAAAATAAAAATCTAAATATTAATATTGCAACTGAAATTGAAACCGAAAAGTTGAAACGAAAGATTATCCGTTTCAATAACCGTAGCAAGTTTAGGCGCCAATCTTCCCTCCATTTGTTCATCGAAAAAAATACACGACCGAAATGGTTTCCGTTGAAAAGTCAGTTACAAAACCTATTAAGCGCTAGATCCGTTGCAATTTCTGTTGCATACTTTTCAAGTTGCAACTGATTTTAAGTCCGTTGCAATATTCCGTTGCAATTGCCCTGTTTTCTTGTAGTGACAATGATTTAAGAGTCAATCCTTTTACATTATCTTTCAAAATCTGTCATCTCTTAGAAGAATTTGCAAATATTGTGTAGATACGTTGTATGACTCCAAAAAAATCTCTAGCTTTACCACTAGTATTGGCCATGTCACATAATGTCAAATTAAGATTATGACAACCACAAGAAATATAAAAGGCTCTAGGATTTATATCTAAAAGTATTTTTGCACTCCTTGATGTTTTCCTTTCATATTTGACCCATTGTCATAGCCCTGCCCTCGTACATTATCTATATCAAGATCAAGAGATTTCAATTCATTTTGTAAAACATCAAATAGCCCTTGGCCAGTTGTATCACTCACATTCAAAAATTCTAAAAAAGATTCTTCAGTGTCAACAGAATTTGAAGAGAGATCCAAATATCTTATTATCAAAGACATCTGTTCTTGATGACTTATATCGGGAGTACAATCAAGAATCACTGAGTAATACTTTGCGTGTTTTATTTTTTTAATAAATTCAGATTTAATGGCAGAAGAAAGCAAAAGTATTAACTCATTTTGGATTTGATGACCAAGATAATTATAATGAATCTTATCATTTGTGATACGTTGAACATGCTCTTGAATAATAGGGTCAAACTCAGCCAACATTTCAACCAAACCTAAGAAATTACCATTGTTACTTTGATAAATTTTCTCATTCGTACCACGAAATGCTAGATTATGTTTTGCAAGAAATTGTACAATTGAAATAATTCTAAACAAGACTTTTTTTCCAGTGATCTTTTTCGTTATCAAGTTGTTGTTGAGCCACTTTATCAATAGTTTCATTCTTTTGGAATCTCAAACGCAAATCATACCAAGTGACCATATTCTTAACATGTTCTGCACTTGTTTCATGCTCTTTAAATCTAATACTAAGATGTAACCAATCCCCAAAACCCTCATTTGCTAATTGACCTCTTCTATACCCTTTTTTTAAATATTTTACAACAAAAACAAAATATTTTATCAAGTTCTTTCGAATACACAAACCAATCTCTATCACACTTCTCTCCATTCGTCAAAACTCTAGTATAAAATGTCGCAGAAAATCTCCTAGAAAGTTTATCTTTGGGCCCTTTTTGAAAAGACAAATCTCTTTTAGGACCCTTTGCTACTAAAATATCAATCATTTTAGAATCGAGAGCATCCCAATTTCTTGGATCAAATATATCAAGCATATGAAAACACTATTGTCATTACTATCATCAACATTAACATCCACATCATCAAACTTTTCAATATCATTATTTTGAATATTAGGTGAATTAATCTTATTAGCATCAACATTAGCATCATCAACAATAGCATCAACATCAACAACTCTACATTTTGATTTTCATTTTCAGAAGGAACTTGTGATTCTTTTATAATAAACATATCAATAGCTCCTCTTTGAGACTTTGTTAAATCTTCAATTCTTTTTTTCTTTTTACACTTTTCGTATCTAGATTCATATTTCCTAACTGGAGGAGTCATAATTGAAAATTTTGGACTAACGAAAAATGCCACAAATGTAGGGAAGAGCGACAATGACACAATACTAAAAATAACACGTCACAATCAAATTTAAAGTAGCTATGAAAGGAGCGACATAACCTGGTTTATCAATTCTTCCAAATTCTCCCCAGCGAGTATGGAAGAAACCCGACGATTATGCAATTGAAGCAGGGAATTATTCTGTCCAGAAAAAAAAGCTGATAAAGTTTTATTTTTAATGCTCCAGAATTTATCTTGAATAACATGAGAAAATGTAAATATTACTCAAATATTAAAATTATCTTAATTTGAGGTAGTTCAATGTAAGCTATTTATATGTTCCTCCTAACATATGGGTGCTTACTGCTTACAAGTATTACCATAAATATTAAAATTAGCAGCATATTAATCATTAATCCTTAAAAAATTGATAAATTTGGATAAACAGAGAGAATAAGTAGAGAGACATGGACACTGGACGGTAGGGCTCAAAAAAATGTTTAAAGCTATATATTACTACCCACATAATTAATCTCCATTAAATTGTAATTGAAAGAGTAGCCACTAACCTGCAAGACAAAGATTAGACAAAAGAACAAAACGCAGAAGAGAAAGAAATAGAATGAACAAAGAGAGAAAGAAGAGAATTGATAGGAGAATAATTTAAATATCACACCGTGATTGGGTTTCTACTAACTTCATCACTTCATGTATTTATATATATATATATTGTAATTACAATCACTTTACTCTATCCACAAGATTTGTAGAATTAATCAAAGACTCTAAGTGTCCACAAAATCAACAAAGTACAATTACATAAGGAGACTAGATATGTGCGTTATCAGCAATTCTACAACTAATTAAAATAAAAATTATTCCGTAATCGAGAGTAACAAAATTGAAAGAGAAGACGGAGGATTTTAGGACTCAACGAATGTAGAAGTGAGAATCGCCATTGGAAGAGAAGTGAAGACAACCGCAGAGAAGTGAAGCACCGTAGCAGTTCAATTCGGAGTGGAATTGATGGAGAAGTGAAGACAATTTGTCAATTTGACAACCGCAGAGAGGGCTCGAAGGATTGCAACTTTCTTTCCTAGTTTGATTATTTCTCATGATGAATTACTCAATTGAATATATAATTGATAGAGCAAATTTGTACGTTAGGCGTTGGCGTTGCTGAAGCAAGATTAATGGAGGCGAAGCCGCGGAAGGGAAGTTAAGCCGTCGGTCGTCTTGGGACGATGAGAAGAACTAGAGTAATTGTCGGCGCACGCACAGGGAGAGAAACTGAGTGGATTTGTGAGATATTTTTGAGAAATAAAGATTAAAAAAAATTATATATATATATATTATATTATTACATGAACTTAAAAATTGGGCCCCTAAAATTTTTGGGCCCTGTGCGGTCGATCTGCTGGATCCTGCCAAGAACCGGGCCTGTGTATGTATGTATGTATGTATGTATATATGTATGTATATATATATATATATATATATATATATATACACATGGAGCAAAAAAGTTAGGGTTGAGAATTTCTCGTGTCAAAGTTCAAAGACCCAACCTAATTGATCTTGGTCCTTCTGTATTTTGGATGAGAAATGTTTCTCTTCTGCGAGAAACAATATTTTTTTATTTCTAGAATTTGGGAAAAAATGAAAAACGTTTTTAGTTTCTCAAAATAGAAATGGTTGTCAAACGCATTTCTATTTCTATTTTTCACAAAAATTAAAAAAAACAAAAATGTAAAACATAAATGGTTAACAAACAAGCCCTAAGATTTTAAGTGATCATTTCAATTTCTTCCAGTTTGTGAGTGCGCTAGTTAGACCCATATAGGCATGGGGTCGTGAACGTGCCCAATTTGCCCACATATGGTGTTGGAAAAACTAGTCTCTTCAATAAATATTCTTAGTTGATAAAATATAAAAATTAAGAAATATAATTAATGATGTGTTGTAAATTATGTTTTGACGATAATACTCATAAACATTAATTGAGTTCAACTACTCTAAATAATAAAATTTCTCTAGGATGTGAAATATTAAATGAAATTTTAAGAGTATATTGAAAAAATAATAGAAAATAAGTGCATCGAAAGTCTTTAAAAATATTAATTAAAATATCTCAAAATAAAAAGTAAAAACATTTATCTATGGGAGTATTATCTTGGGCATAAAGCATTACACTGATTTGATGATCAGTATTATCTGTAATTTTCCGAGTGACACTTGATGTCAATTATTCGGACAATTATTTGAAGCCAATCAAGAAGAAAGGTAATAATTGCCGGTCACATACTCTCTCTTAAAATAATTGTCGTTTTAATAATTTATACATAGATTAAAGTCTTACATAAAGACTGAATTATTATTATTTAAATTTATTTATTGTAAAAAGTTGTATGAATATTTTTCTTTCTTTCCTCTTAACAACCTCTTTAATGACGGTTAAATAAAGGCAATTTTGGAAGAATATTGAAAAATATTTCTTAAAATCTTATAACAATAATTATTTTGAGACAAAAAATATTTACTAAAATAACAATTATTTTGAAATGGAGGTAGTATTACTAAGAAGGCTTTCTTTCCTCTTAACATCCTCCTTAATGAGGGTTAAATAAAGGCAATTTTGAAAGAATATTGACAAATGGTTTCGGGTCATTTGGTAGTCAGGATTAAGGCCGGATAGGATTAATAAGTCGAATATTCGGATGTTTGGTACGCAATAGGCGGTCGGGACTAATAGTACGAGCTATCCGGATAAAGTCCTTATCCCCTCGCTAATAATACCAAGGTTGAGGGTGGTATTATTAGCGCCCTCACTAAAAAAAATAATATGTGATTAATATTTTTAAATTCAAAATTACCCCCAATTTATAAGTGGGGATTAATAGCGAGGGCGCTAATAGCACCGGGATTAATAATACTTCTTATTCTCGTCCAACTATCAAATAAGCCCGAAATCCTATAACAATAATTATTTTAAGATAAAAAATATTTACTAAAATAATAATTATTTTAGAACGGAGATAATATTACTAAGAAGGGGAGGAGAGAGAGAGAGAGAGAGAGAGAGAGAGAGAGAGGCCTTACCTTAAAAGCTTGATATGATACATTGAACGTAAGAAAGAGAGTAAAAATGTTTTGTTTTTGATGGAGATTAAAAGTATTTATTGCTCTCTAAATTTCATAAAAAAATATTTATTGCTTCTTATATCAATTAAAAAAATATTTTCACCCTCTACATATTTATTGTTCATGAAAAAGAGTGTAATTTTTAATAAAGGGTACTTTAGATAAAATATTTTTTATTTTTTTAAATATTATAAAAATACCCTCATTGATCCGTATCATATTGATCCATCAAGATTATTGTTGTTTTTATTCATTTTCTGTCCCTTTTAAGAAAGGCTTGAAAACTTATACACAGCACACATTTTAGAAATGGACAATATCTTGGGAACCAACGGTTAGACGTCAGTAACGGTGGGATTGAAATTGAACAATCATGGGCGGATTCAAAGTTTTGGAAATGTACATTTTTACTCTATAATTTATTAGAATTGTGTAAAAAATACTACTTTTATCCCAAAATAATTATCGTTTGAGCAAAATTTGTTTGTTTTAAAATAATTTTTGTTATATGATTTCAAGAAACGTTTGTCCATATTTTACCAAATTTGTCCTTATCTATTATTCTCATTAAAAATGGTTGGTAAGAAGAAAGAGAAAAACTACTCTTACAACTTACCTACAATAATCTTAAAAAATAGTAGATCAGTCTTTTTAAAAACTTTTTAAATCTATGTATAAATTGTTAAAACGATAATTATTTTGAAATAGATGTAATAATATAGTTGGAACGTGGTAATTTGGCCTCCTCAAAGTAATAGTATAGTTGACAAACCTTATCTTTAATTTTCTCTATATATCAAACAAATTAGTACCTTATTTGTTGGCCTATTTTTCTTCTTTAGTTGTATCAAACTTTTTAGTCACTTAAAATTTTAATGCATATTTATTAGTAACAGGTTTCTCGGTATACTGATAACTAAATTAAATATTTACTTGATTTTCTTACTTCACGTAATTTTCAATGGCATTAAATAAGAATATAAATGGTATTAGACAGTAATTATTGAGGCATTTAATAGAATTTCAAAACAGCGAGCTTTCGTCTGTTAACCATTATAAACGAGACGTTGAGACAGCTACTATAAGTTTATCAAAATATAACTTTGAATGTCTCAAACAATGAATATTTTCACTGAAATATTCACAAAATTAAAATATTTAGCTACAATTTTTACGATTTAAAAAAAAAATTTTGTACTATCCCATTTGTCAATATATTATTGGTCCCCCTCAAACATTAATTCCTGAATCCACCACTGCGTACAATAATTTTCAAAACTTACTACGGTATCAAACTGTTTAAACTCTATTGAACCATAATATCATTCCAATTTCTAACTAAAACATACTTGAAGATGAGTCATTATATTGATAAAACCCTCATCAATTCCAGATGATAGGCCAAGGTCACCGGAAGCCGTGGAGGGTTGTACCACCGACACCGTAGATGGGAAGAGTCCGAAAGGCATTGCTTAGCCATTTGTACATGGTTATAAGTTTGAATCTTATTTGAGGAGAGGACTATTCCTAATCGTATAGACTATCACTGTCATGAATCAAAAATCTAAATAATAGGTTAGTGTGCTGGTCAAAATATCTAAAAATGAAGTCTGAATACAACTCTTTCACCAATCGAGTCAATCTTAGTTTCGAATAATTTGGGTTTTATCGAATCGAGCCAAGTAGTTTGATTAGATTTCCAATCCTATTGGACACGTAGTTCTTCCAATCATAATCTTACACATTGGACACGTAATTTTTCCGATCATAATTTAGCACATTCCTCAAGAGTTAAAAAAAAAAAAAAATCCAAGTTATGATTAACACAACTCCAGTGGACAAGACTCATCATCACTGGGATTCAATTGTTAAGTAGTTGAAGCCATTTTTTCTTTCTCAGCACCTATGAGAAAATGCAAAATAGAAAACAACTCACAATCTTAATGTTGATCAATGTATGGTACATGTGTGTATGCATAAAGAACAAACAATGCAACGTTGTATTTGCTTTGACAAAAGCATTTTCAGCAGCTAATTTCACATGGAACAACAGTATGTTCTTGAATTTATTCACTCAACTAAAAAATCGTTTCGCCTTAAAAAAACATAGACGAGGGAGCACGCAATTTTCTTCACCGTGGAAATCATCAAGATCACAAACCGATATCCAGTAAAAGAAATACAAAAACACGGGGGAGGGGGGATGAATGCCCAAGAAACAGCGGCATCGAACAAATGAACAAACAACAGAAAATGAAGAAAAAGAAACTAACTATACACGATTTTCTTCTATGTTACAAACAGAATATGTAAGATGTGTGGGAAATTAGTGGGAAAAAAAAATGAAATATTAATAATCAGCTTCTAAAGCCGAAGGCAGACCACTTCTTCGAAACATCTTTCTTGTTCCTCTTTGAGTTTGGATCGATGAGGTTTTCCAGTGATTTGGCTTTCTTGCTCCGGGACCTGCCCGCTTCTTTCAGGAGCTCAGCTAGCCTTTTCTTCTCATCATCGAAGTCGGGATTTGCTGTTCCAAGCTTCTCCTCTCTCAATTTAAGAACGTACTCCAAAATCTCAATTGCATCTTCGACTCTGTAATATCCAAAGGAAATATGGTGCAATGTAGCTATTTTAGAAAAAAAAAAAAAAGTGGAACAATCATTGACAGTACTGTAGTACCCTATTTTACCAAAATATTATCTAGAGAATTAAATTAGTAAGAGGTCAAGCACAAGTATATCTACAGCAAAGTTATCCTAACTGGCCCAATCCATCCGGTTCGACCAGTTGAACCATGAACTAGACCAGCCTCATTCCTGAGGTCAGTCTGGTCTGTTTATGCTATCAAACCACTATGAACAGCGTTAAACCAGACAGAAGCAGGATTTTTTTATCAAACCTGTTGCACAGCCAGTGGCTGAACCAGCCTCCTTTAGAAAACAATAGGCAGCTATATTGAAAGTGAATTAAACCCATTGTCCTATGCTTTAATTCTTCACACATTCGGCCACTAAACTACAACCAGAGGTGGCAAACGGGCGGGCTGGGCGGGTATGGGCAGCAGGGCTACAGGCTCAAATGGGTGGGCGAGTGAGTGCCCAATTGATAAAATGGGCGGTCTTCAAATGGGCTTGGACGCCCATGGGCGCCCACTTACCATAAATATTAAATTATCAACTAAAAACAAACATTACAAAATTTTATTTTAACTAAAGCCTTGTATGAAAAAAAATGATATTTATTTTGAGACAATTTTTTTTTATTTAAAAAGAGGCTTATTTTAAGAGGAGAGGGGTTTCACTTTTTACATGTCATGGAAGGAATTAGTTTCTATTATGTTGACCAGTATGTAGTGTATACTAGAAAGAAAATAATGAAACATAAGTCATAAGACTTCTATAATTAAGGAGGAAGAAAACAGACAAAAGTAAAGAGAAAGGGACGGTAAGGGTGATTTCCTCCTAGCAACTAACCATAGATAGACTGCACCGCCCAATCTTAGCGGGTAAAATGGGTGCCCACTAATGCCCAATTATGCCCATGAATTAAGATGGGGTTTTATGGCATCGCCCATTTAGCTCATTCTAAATTTTGTCATGCCCGTGCCCACTAAAGGTCGGTCTGGATGGGCAAATGGGCACGGGCATAAATTGCCTCCTCTAACTACAACATATGTTCTGTTATATTTAAACAGAATATGATTATATCATATTTATTATTTTCTCAATTCAATTTCATAATTTTCATCTACCATATAAAGAGTGGTTCCACCGTCCAATGGTAGAACCATTGGTTGAGCCAGTGAACTGTGAACCAGGACACTTGTCCATTCGACATCCAGATTGGTTAACTATGATTCGAAGTATTCAGAATGAGATATTACCTTCCCAATGCGTCATAAGTTGCAGCGAGATTGCTATAAACTCCAAGGGTATCTTGATGACAAGGGCCGCACTCCTGTTCTAGAATTTCTCTTGCTTCTTCAAATAACTCAGCAGCCTCATCTATTTTGAACAGCTGCACACAAGCCAACCCCATCTGGTTCAACACAACCCCAAAGAATGCTGATTTCCTCTCACCACTGGCCCTCAGTTTTGCAACAGCGCTCTCAAAAGAGCTTCTTGCCTCTTCATACCTCCCCACCATGTAAAACATGACACCCATCCGTGCTTCTATTCCAGCAATTGTACTTTGTTGCCCTGGCTTGTCCTCCAATAGTTTCATCGCCTTCTGCAAAAGCTTCAATGCCTCCTCAGGTTCGTTGAAAGATTCATATATGGCTGAAATTTCAGTCATCCCACTTGCAATTTCCTCAGCAGTGGTTCCAGGAACAGGTTTGGCATATATTCTCAATGCATTTTCACAATAGGATCTGGACTCTCGTAGTTTTCCAGTCTTGTAGTACAGATCTGCAAGCCTTACAAAAACGGAGGCAACTGAAGGGTGGTTGTCACCTTTTGATGATTTGAAGACAGTGAGAGCCTTTTGATAGGAGAAGACGGCTTCATCCAAACGGGATAGGGATAAGTATATGTTGCCAATGCTTACATCAATGGAAGCAACTTCGCTATCTTGTCCATTAGCAATCATTGCCATACTGGCAAGTACAAGGTGTTCAAGGGCTGATTCATAATCTCCTTTTGCCTCGCATATAAGGGCCATCAATCTCCGATCAGCTGCTTCTTCGAGAGATGCAGGTGGACTGTGTACACGGTGGATTTCTAGGGTTCTTTTGGACAAGTTCTCTGCTTCATCAAATTGCATTGCTTGAACATGAGCCTCAGCCAAGTACCTACATATTTCAGTACAGCTGCCTAGAATTAGATCATTTAGAAAATGCCAAACTAATATAAGAAAAGGCAATCATCTACCACGTAGATGAAACACAAATGCTATTCACACTTGGACACCTTTGAAGTGTTGTAGCTGCACATAAGGTAGCTTTGATTAAAATTGATTAACAATATTATAATCTACGGAGAAATACTCAAGTCACATCGAACATAAGACTTTATAGCTTTCCTGCATAGACATTGGCCGTGTTTGAATATGCTACCAAACGAGCTTTTATCATTTATTGATTGTAAAAATGATACCCGTGTTTTTATATGACATACTGAGACAATTCACAATATTCCACTTAAGAGTTCTAGAATAAATATGAAAAAGTTAAAAATAGAATGGCATGCTCTCAACTTTTACTTTTGATGTGACTACATGAAGAAAAAAAGTGTCAATGAATAACTGATTGAAAATAAGACGTGTGGGTTTCCTGTGTACATAGGACGCGTCACCTGTTTTGACGCATGTTGATATATACTTTATTCTTACTTATCAAAAAAAAAAAGTACTATGTCCAACAGCTCCTCTAATTTAACCGAAGTTGTTATGATTATCAGAAAATCAAAACTAATTATAATAAAGCTATTAAGTGAAAGTGAAAGACAACACAACTGCGCATTTCTAGGAGCATGTTTCTGTACAGGTACCAAGAAGAACGTTGTGAAGAACCCCAGAACTAAAATTCTTAAGACATCAAAGCTATTAAGTGAAAGTGAAAAAATCGCAACTGTGCATTCCTAGGAGTAGTTTCTGTACAGGTACCAAGAAGAAAGTGTGAAGAACCCCACAACTAAAATTCTTAAGTCATCAGAGTGAGGAGAAACATCCTAAACTAGAACTGTAAACGGTTAGATCTGGTTCGGTTTAGCCTAAAACCACAGATTGAACCACTCCCTTCGGTTTAGAATTTTCCCAAACCGAACTGAACCGCTGACAATCCCAAACCAAACCGAACCAAACCATGAGAAATCGGTTCGATTCGGAAACTGGAAGGAGGTATTGATAAAAATACAAAACAATAGCTTCAATAAACATGAACCATTAAAAAAATAACATTTAGAAATTAACTACAAGAACTACAAGTCTGACCATCTTTTTTCTTCTTTCACGAGCCTTAGATAGAAGCCTTCCATCGGACCCTCACTCTCATTCCCAGGAAAGAAGGGCACTTTCATTATTAATGCGAGCTGCTCCTAACCGCCTAGGAGCTTGATGCCATCGTCCCAGCCAGTAGCAGCAAGTTTTTGGTAATCAATTCTCTACCAGAAACCCATTTTTGTAATCAATTGGACAAATTGAAAAATCAAGGGACAGGGAAGAAAGAGAAGAAAGAGGGAAAGAGGAATAAAGAGAATAAGGGGGGAAGAAAGAGAAGGCAGACACAGTGAGGAAGAAAGATCGCTGAGAGAGAGGGAGAGAGGTGTGGAGGCTTCTGAGAAAGGAAGAGAGAAAGAGGCGTACAACAAATGATGCTAGGGTTTACTTTTTGGTTTATATATGGTATGATATGAACGGCTGGATTAGCTTTTTAATAGATGAACGGCTAGGATTTTGTCAAGAAATATAAAATATAGAACTCGGTTTGGTTCAGTTCGGTGAACCGCAGTTTGGCGTGCTGAACTGCAAACCGAACCGAACCGAACCGACAGATTTACCAATTTTTGAAACCGAATCAAACCATTAGTGCTAAAAGACCAAACCAAACCACCCGATTCAGTTCGATCAGTTTACCGGTTTATACTTACACCCCTATGGACCTAAACCACCTCCGTATGACAAGTTACCATACACCAACTCTATACAAGTGTTGCCCTACGGGGGCCACTAATAGTTGAGCATGGGCCTGTGGCAAGATACGACCATCAGGTCACGGATTCGACTCAAACAAGCTATGTTCCACTTCTTCTGGTTTTGCTAATGCTTGGTTTAGTTGATGCGGGCAGTTGGTGGAACACCCATGGGTTTCATCCCCATAGGTGGGCCCTATCGGGCCCTCCTGTGCAAGGAGTTTCCCTTTGGTCCAAAAACAGAAATAATTACAAAAAATGTGACCAGTTTTCATATTCTTTCCATTTATAGTCATGAACACTAAATATTATACTGGTAAGTTTTTCCTGTTCTTACAAATAAGATTTTGGCCAAAAGTTGGCCCATTACACAGATCATCAATAGGAGCTCACAGCCTACAAACCTAATATTGTAAAGACAAGGTTATGGTGCTAGCGTGTCATCAATGTTACTCCAATCAGCTTAATTACTAAAAGGTATCGAGAAGATGCATGCTTGTCAGGATCTTTTTCAATCACTCTCTTCTGATAATGTTCTTATATACTCTAGCTTGTCAGCTTGTGAGATGCAAACAACTTTTATTTTGACGCCTAATGCAACCTTCATTTTGTCGCACGAAGGGAATGTGACATTCTTTCTTTGCTAATGGTACTTCCATTTATCGCATCATATACCTTGTGAGATGTGTCCTCCATGTTATATAGCAGCTTTCCGCAACCTTCATTTTGTTGCATGTGGTGAATGTGCCATATTTATTTTATAGCTTCTGTTAAAGAGTGATTGAGTGAATGCCTCGTGTCTACTTGAAGGCTAGATCCAATCATTTAGGGAAAGAGGGCAAGCCACTAAGTAGGAAAATATTGAGCAAAGTTGTGATGTAGGTCAAACTCATTAGAGACGTATTATCTAGTATCATTCCAAGAGATTTGGTGCTGTAATTGTTCCCTTCTCCAAACAATTGGTAGCACGAGAACAACTGAACACCCAGCCAAGGTAAGAGCTTTGAGGGTGACGGACAAAACATCACCTCTGGAGGAATCACCTCTAAAGTTGGGGGTTCCCAGAAATTTACTGATCTCTAAGAATCCTAATAGAAACGAGACAGGCACGTAATAGCTCGGTCCAAGATTCAATTAGCCTGACAGAATTTACAGTTTATACTAGATGAATCTAATTACTTTGCTAACCAAGTGTAGCTTCAGCCATGTTAGACACTAAAAACCGGGAAAAATGGAAAATAGTCCCCCCTCCCCACAAAAAAAAAAAAAACCATGGGTTTCACCTTTTCAGAGATGACCTAGTCGATTCTCAATAAAAATTTCATTGCCTACCACCTTGGTTTGATCCCTCTCACCAGCATGCGTTTGGCACGTGACTGCAGCACCTGATGCCTGAGATGGAGATGGCCCGTGATAGTTCCGCTCGGTCGAGTTCAACTTCTCCACCGGTGTTCAATGAAGTCGCAGACTTTCCAGAATTGATCTTGTGATCCCAACCTAACAACGTAACATTGTTCGAGAAATCTCTAGTGGGCAACGCAAATTCTGAAGAGTTATAGCTGCTCAGGAATGAACTCGCCACAGGGACAATAGAGGGGAGATAGCAGTAACTGGGGAGAGTGAACATAGGGTATGTTTCAAGAGCATATCAAAGAAAAGTAAATGTATCTTCTGGATCGCGGTTGTTAGATACAGGAAGGAAACGATGAGAAAGGTGTGGTGAAACCCTATATTAATTGACTCGATTCAATTAAGCCTTGTTACAAGTCAATATCGAATAGATAGTTTTTTTTCCGTTTCTACAAAATAAAAAATGAATATAATAAAAATGTAAAATTATGAGGGGTATTCTTTCTTTCTCTTTCATTGGTCTTTGTTTTTTTTTTTTTTTTTTTTTCACTTTTGCGGCTCCACATCTCTCTTAGAAAACTTGGTTTAGCAATCAGTTGTAATCGCTTTCTGGTATTCCACAAACATTCTATAATAGCTCCTTTTTTATTTTGCTTTCTAGAAACTATTATAGCTCTATTATACATTCTTTTGGCATTTGCTGCTTCAAGGAAATAAAAAAAAACAGGGGGAGAGATGAAACTACTTTTATTCACCCTTTTTTCTCTCATAAACAAGAAGCGGGATCTCGTTAAGATAAACCCTAACACAAACACCCCAACACTACATGAACTGTAACCCCAATCCTACATTGGGTATATGGGGGAAGGTTTGAGTATCATATAAAGGCTTGGATACTAGCTTCAGCAAAGCATTTTAATAGGTGATGTGGCGACAAATTTCAAGTTGTTGGCTAACTGGTACTCGGGCTGGGGTGTTACACACACATATCATTGTGTTGAGTGTATGAGCAATTTGTGACCCATCGGCATATTTCGCGGCACATAACGCTGACAATATAGAGCAAACAGGAGCTTACGTTCTTCGCCAAGAACACAATACGTAGCATGCATTCATTGCCAAGAAGTTCCCATGGTAACAAGAACCTTTAGTTCAAGACTTTGGGAGCATGTGATCTTCATGGTCTCTTTTTGAGCCAAGGTTTTGGACGGCTAGTCCAGGTGTCTTTGTTTCATCTTGGTCTTGTCGTTTGTCTTTGGTCGTAGTGATGGATAGCTTATCCACACATGTATATTCTTCCATCTAACGCAATCCTATTCTTTCTTTTTTTATCCAAAAAATAAAAAAATAGAAGTGCTTTCAGTCGTAAGGCTGCAGAAGAGGGAAAGCTGACCCTTGTTCATTCGGGACAACTCAACTTGGCTTGTGCCGAGCCACTTTAGTAAGCTTCCCTCTTGGGTTCGATAGAATAGCTAAGCTGGGTGAAGTTATGCCTTTAATTGATGCAACGGTTCCATAGAATTGTTGAGCTGAGCGGAGTTATGCCTTGACTCGCCATACCTGAGTGGTTGAGGCGAACATGGGTGTGGGATCTGTCTCTAACTGTTCAAGGTGCAATCTGGATACTCCAGCTCATGATTTCATGATAGTCATTGAAAATTCTAAAATATGTAGCTATTGAACTGTTTACTATTCCTAAAAGATGCCCAAAGTTTTAATATATTGCACTAATTTCCATATCATATCCATCATATTTGATAAAAACATGGTATACAGAGTCCAAAACATACAGTCATATGCCATGTCCAAGAACCCACACCCAGTTTTTCGAATCCTTCTCGGCCGAGTCCAAGTATCCTAAAATTCATGATTTTCCAGATACGACTTCTAGACAAGTACAGCACCCCACACCGATACTCGAGTCCTTGTAACATAGCTAGGCAGTGGGTATAAGTGTCTTCAAAACTAGGCATGCCCACATTCCGAATGTATTTTCCCCATGAAAAAGGTAACAGAGATCATAGAGTGGTAACAACGGCCAATTCCTACATTTTGTGGCATGGGTGTTGAATATAGGAAGTGTTGTACTCTACAACCATCAATGCATTTGGGGATAATGTACACAAATTTTCTTTTGGGAACAGGCGCTATCTTTCTCTCTTCTGCGGTAGAGAATTTTCTTTTATGCTTCTCTGTAGTCTTCAGCTTTAGGTGCTTTTCGAGGAGAACCCATTGCTGATCTCTTGCGAGATTGGAGGGCGGTTCTTCATTAGTTGTCTAGCTTTCTCCTCTTTTTCCCCTTCTTTCTATTTTTATGTTGTAATGTTTCGGCGGATGTATTGTGCATCAAATAAAATTCTTCTTTTATCTAAAATAAAAATGTACAAAAATATAATACATTTTGTATTTTAATTTTCTTTGAATATAGCATTTTGAGTGACAAATGCTCTTTGTTTCCAAAATCTAGCCAATCCATGACAGAACACTAGAAGTCAACTCTCGTTTGGTGCAGTGTTTTCAAAACAAAGCATTTTCAAAATGCAGCGTTTTTAAAACGCAGGTTTTTCAAAACGTAACATTTTTTCTTAAATATGCGTTTGGAACATCGCTTCAAAAGGTAGCTTTTTTTCCGATAAGCGTTTTAAAACTTGTGTTTTGGAAAAAAGCTAAAAATTTCAGCGTTTTAAAACGCAACTGCTGCAGCATTGAAACACAATTTTTGCAAATAAGCTGCATTTTATCCCTGCATTTTAGACGATACGCACAATCAAACGGGCTCTAAAGCTTAATAACAAACACAACATCGAGCTAAGCTTACACAAAATCAAATCACACAATAAGGAAGATATGCACCAAGGTCAAGCGCTTTACCCCGTTACATTCATAATTATACCGTGCAACACTTTCATGCAAAAGGTAGTGTGAGCAAAGGAAAATGAGAATAAATACCTGCAAGTCTCAGCAACTCTTGGATCTGTATCTCCCAAAGCCTCCATTTGTATCTTCAAGCCTTCCTTATAACACTCAATTGACCGATCAAGCTGTCCAAGCATCGAATGCGTGTCACCTAACTGCATATACCCCGAGAACGCAGCCAGCGCGTGATCTGCACCTCTCGCCACCTCCGGCACCTTAATTGCCCTATCCAGCACCGGAATCGCCTCCTCAAACCTCCCTAAACTACAGTAAATCGCCGCCACCACGTGCAAACACATCGCCAAGTCCAAGCTCGGCTCTCCTTCCACCGCACACCGCTCGAACGATTTCGACGCGCGCAGCGCGTAGTCAAGAGCCTTGCCCGGTCCATCACCGGACGCAATGGTATCACGCGCGAGCTTGAGAAGGAACGGGCCGAGATCTGGATTGTCTAACGACGATTCATCGATTACGGTCTGCTTTTCCGGCGATTTCTTCTTTCCGGAGCTCCGATCCGGTGATGGCTTGGCTCGCGAGGTGGATGGAGAGGGAGATGGAGGCCGTCGGGGCACTGGTGAGGTTAGTTTCGGGTTAATGGATTCGGATCGGTCGGTGGAGTGTCGGATCTGGTGGTGGTTGGAGTTAGTGTCGTCGGGGACGGTGACTCGTAGCGGCGGAGCTTCCGGTGGAGTTTTAACCGACACCAATCCCGGCATGGCTGCTTGGGAAAATTTGTCTGTTACAAATTTGGTGAATCTGTATTTGATAAATTAAGCGCGAAATGAATGTAGAGAGAAATCTAAATGTAGAAAGAGAGGGGGAGAGAGTTAAATTAGAGATAAGAACATGCTAGCATTCTCAAACAGTGGCAGAAGAGTACTAATTTTGATAATGGTAGTGTTAGTTGTGACTGTTACTTGGTAGCTAGAGAGAGAGAGAGAGAGAGAGAGAGAGTTTAATTCTAATGCCCACCCCCGGCCTTTAGGTTTCATTGAATATCATCAGTTTACCCAAGCGTTTGGGAAATAAGCAGGGTGGTACCAAAGTGTTAAATGTTGTTTACAAATATTCTTTATTTGAATGCTTTGACTATGAAAAATGACAATTTTACCCTTAATACAACTGTCATCCTCCATTTTGGAATACACAAATGAAAGCATTGGAATTAATGTCGTTAATCATATAATCTCTTTTCTTCTAGAACTTTGTGATCCTACAAACAAAGATTCCAAGGCCAGCCTAATTAAATGGATTAGCTAGCCAGGAAGAGACGCAAATATGTAACTTCTTCAACTCTTTGTCTTTTCCCTCTTGTAACCCCTTAGACTCTTTTCATACTACATTGATTTATACTTGATCAAAGCTTAAAGACTCAAATTAGGAACCATATTTTGGGTGGGAGAAAGGCACAAAGACATAGTTGTCTTGCATATAAATAGATGACGAGAGAGAGAGAGAGAGAGAGAGAGAGATGGTATATGTATATTTAAAAAAATTATTCATATATTAGATTATGCTGGCACTAACTATACTATTCATGGAGTGTGATGATATTAATATTAATTGTTGTAGTAGAGGAAAAGGAAGGCCAAAAACTTAAAAATGACAAAAATAATTAGAAATGACAGAGTAAGTGTTGGTATAACATGCCTAAAACGAAACATAATAACAAAAAGAATTCACGTAACAACGTAGCTAAATAATTGGGGTAAAGGTTGTATTGAGGTGAGTATTGTTTTCTTATACATATTTTGATATGATCAAACAAAAAATTAACTCTACACTCAACAATCACATGTAATAACGTCCATATATATGGGCATTGTGTCTTCTTGCCTATTTGTCAAATGTTTGGGTAGGCATTGTTATTGGCCAAACATTGGGGGAGGGTGTTAAAATTAACCAAAAGAAGGGGGATTAAATTTTGAGAAAAGATTGGAGAAGTGTGGTGCGTTATGAGTGTTGCTGAGCAACGGGAATAAGTGCTGTGGGGGCCTAATCCAGCTAAATTGAATGCAAATTACCCCACGACTAGTGGGACCCAATTGATGACGTGGTGCAATCAGATTTTGCTTGGTAATCCAACCAGTTAGGCCTGGCAGCAGAAGGTTGATTATGAGGTTAAGGCTGTACTATAAAAAGAGCATGAATGGATCTTGCTAGTGGGGTCAACGGACTTTTAAAGGCAATATGCCTTCCTTGAGACGGGCGCAAACTTTGACGGCCGTTAGATTTTTTAATTTCTCCCTTCAAAAAGTGAGATGCGATGGCTGAGAAAAGTAAATAAATAGTCACAAATTTTGGACCTTTTGGTAGACATAATGTCACGTTATTCTCATTCCACTTATTAAATCGAGCTAAAACTAAATATATATATGTGTTCATGATAATTTGGTAATGTATCAAAGAAAATAAATGCAAAGTTAGCAAATGTAGAAAAGTGTTTGTATTTAGTTTGATTTGTTCTCGACTCAATCTTAAACAAGTTTTTAATTAAGTAAAAATTAGGTACTTTGGTACTTTTAATGTGCATGCGTATTTTCGTTCCTTTGAAGGCATATTTTTAGTTTATTGAGTTGAACCTAATTGTCCAACAAACTTGATAACGTGTTTAGTCTTAGTTTGATTATTTAACGGGTCAATCTCAAATAAACTTTTTAATCAGAGATGTCAACGGGGCGGATGTGAAACTAGTTTTCCTTTTCGTAAATCCGCTCCTATTCTAAACCCCCAATGCCCAAACCTAGTCTGCCCCCATCCTAACCGGCTTGCCCCATAAGCCTATGCCCCACTCAAGCTTGAATCAAAGCTCCTTCTAGTCTTTTTTTTTTTTCTTTCATGTCTAGACTAACCAAGTCGTTAACTTGCTGAACCCATAAATAATAAGCATGATCAACCTTTTTTCCTCTATAAGTTTAAAAAAATAGTTAGAAAAACAAATAATCAAAGAATCTATATATATAAAAGCAAGATAGTCTCCATTTCTAGAAAGTTCCCGTCAAAATGCACTTTCCAGAAATGGAAACTATCTAAATTACTCCTGACCAGGTTTTAGCCAAAAAAAAATAATAATTTATTTAACTTTTCTATAAAAAACTGACTAAAGTACACAGTTTTAAATGTCCAATACCACGGTTTTGTTGAAGACAAATTTGCCCAAGGTTGTACCACACGATTTTTTATGTGGTTTTTCATTCAAATTCAAAATTAACCCTTAAAAAATATTAAAAAAAAAACAAAAGCTGAGAAGACAGCCACGTTTCTGTTGAAGACTTAATTGCCCAATTTTTAACACAGTTTTTAACGAGATTTGCATTCAAATTAAAAAATTAGTCCTTAAAAAATATTAAAAAAACAAAAGCTGATATGGCAGTGGGTATGTAAAAAAAATTGCTCGGTTTTCTATACTGTTTTTTATAAAGGGTTTGCATTTGCATTAATTCAATTTGTAGATTCTCAAAAAATAAGAAAACAGGTGAAAGCTGATAGCTGAGATAATATATAAACATTACAATAGCCATTATAAATAGGTCTTGCATTTGCAAGAAATCCTTTTCACAACCAACACCACAAATACTATCTCCAATGGCTCCTCTCTTTAACCTGGTGAAGGACATAAACCCATCAAAACTGAAATGGGCATTGAAGCTAAGGCTAATCCGAAGGTATTACTTTCCTTCATTTGGAAAACCCACAGAAATGAATAGTTTGGAATATGTGTTTCACGATTCAAAAGTATGTTCAAACTCTATTTTACTTTGATGATCAAAATTTGTATTATTTACGTTTTTAAATCACATGGGTACATTTCTACTTTTGATTATCAGAAATATTTCTGCTTTCTTTGTAGGGAGAACGTATTCATGCAACAATACCAAACAAACATTTTGAAAATTTTGAAGCTCTTCTCAAAGAAAATCATGTGTATGCAGTCAAGAACTTTGTTGTTCAAGATAATACCATGAAATACAAAACAACGACTGAAAAATACAAAATACTTTTGATAGGCAAAAGTCGTTTGACTAAAATTTTTGAAGAATCCTTTCCATGGAAAGTTTATCAATTTAGAGCTTTCAAAGATTTTTCAGATATTGACTCAGTTGAGGAGACAAAACTCATTGGTAAGTACCTTAAAAACAATTAATTTCATCTCAATTTATTTCTGTTTAAATGTAGTTATTTACTTTATTTCAGATATGTTAATTTCATCTCAATTTATTTCTGTTTAAATGTAGTTATTTAATTTTCTTTTCTTTTACACTGGAACTATATTAACCTGTACAATTTGGGATCAATATGCTGAAGAATTGATGAAATATCTAGATTCGTCGAGAGACTCTCTGGTTATAATCTTGATCCAAATGTGTAAACCCAAAAAATTTCGAGATGAAGTGTTACTAGCACGTACCATGTCACCAAAGTCATAATAAACAAAGAGGTTCAAGAATTCATTGATTTCCGCAACAGGTAAAGTCTAAAATACAATCAATTATTTTTGTACTTTAAATGATTTATCATTTATATGACTAACAAATTAATTTTAATTTAAAAATTTGTAGTTTCATTTCTGATGGGAAATCAATTACTACTTTGAGTAACATTTCATTGACTCTATCATTATCATTTGTGGATGAGTTTGAAAGTTCAAAAGATTTAATCAAATCTATTGAACAAGTTGATGAAATGGCAGAGGTATTATCTATTAATTATATTTTCGAGAAATGTCAATAATTAATAAATAAAAATTTAGTATTAAAATAACTTTATATTTTTACTTAGATTGGCAGCTATTGGATCTTCGGAAAAATTGTGGCCATAGAATCTACCACTGATTGGTGCTACATTGCTTGCAAGAAGTGCCCAAAAAAGATGACACCAGCTGCTGGAATTTTTTTTGTGAAAGGTGTGAATCTTTTGAATCAACAGGAAATATAAGGTAATTTTTTTTCTTACTTTTTTTTTGGAAAATTTGTTTTTTATAAAAATTGATTTTTTATATGAATAAGAACTAACTATTCTTCGTAATCAGATACAAATTGCGTGTACGTGTTGTTGATGGGACATGAAATGCTGAATTTTTTATTTGGAATAAGGAATGCACACAATTAATTGGAAAAACTGCAGATGAATTGAAGAGTAGCTGGGATAACAAGGTAAAGAAATTATAACATATATTTTGAAAAATATATCATTATTTAATTGTAAACTAACATATTATTATAATATATCAGGATTTACCAAAAGAAATTCGTAATTTGGTCGACTTGAAAGTGTTGTTCAAAATCCAAATAGAGAAAGGCCAATATGGAAATCATAATGGCATTTATCAAGTGATCAAGCTAACAACCGACAAGGACATTATTGACAAATATTGGGGGTTATACTGTAATGTCAAAGAAACTCTGAATTTTCCAAAAATAAAAGATGCACAAGATACTGAATTCGGTGATGTAAGTACATTAATTAAAAAAACAAGACTTTTTGGCATTGTTAAAATGTGTTTTTTTGTGCAGGTGAATTCTTATGGTGACGAGGTGTCAACTCCTTCAAAAGATCCAAAAAAGAAAAAGATCAATTCCGAGGATGTGATGAATAGCAACTTGAAAAGGTCACTGATTGATGAATTTCCATCAACCAAGGATAGCAAGAAGATAAAGATCGTGGTGAAGAAGGAGAAGGAGTGAAAGTTTGCGCAGTTTTTAAGAATGCTAGAAGTGGAAAAAGATATTGTTGTTTGACTTTTGTTAAAGACGTCTAAAGTATTCTTTTGTTGAAGACGTTTCTGTTTTGTTTATTAGCTGAACGATTGTTAAAATGTAATCTTTTGTGAAATGTCAACAAGGCACAATGATTTCTTTTGTTTGACTTAAGGAATTTATGATTTTCTTCAGCAAATCTGATATTAAATTGAAGTTGTTTAGATATTCTTATATCAGATAGACAAACAATCTTTAAAAATAAACCTAACAAAAAAAATGCATATATAGAAAACAAATTGTAAATAAAGAGCTAAATAAGAAAGCGGCCTGGGTTCAATAAAAAAATATACATTTTAAAGCTAAATTATGAAAATTAAATGCAAGTTTAACATATAGAATAATACATGAATAAATAATCTACCAATTTTTGTTTTATACTTCTATTAACAATAATCAGTTTAGTAATTTCTTCTTAATGTTATCTCTTTGATATTGTTAAATCTTATTTTAATGGGCAGGACGAAAAACAACACATTCATAGTTCATTCAAAATATAATTGTAATGCTAAAATTTGAACATAAAACCAAATAAAAATATATAGATAGAAAATAATTAGAATAATTAATGTTAAGTAATTAATTTAGACTTTGCTCATTGTTAAGTATATTTTAAATAGTTAGTTAAGAAAATGCATCAGATCATCCAAACGTTGATTTATCATTTTTTTAATTGTTAAAAATAGCATTAACCAAGTGACAACACAAAATTATTAATATTCCATAAATAAGTGTGAATTTTAAATTCCTGAGAAAATTAATAAAACAAGTTCATTAAAAATTAAATCTACAATGACAGCTAACAAGACAACTTGTGATGATTGATATCAGCATTGATATGGTTCAGTGATAAGTGCATAATTTTCCATATATTTCTCCATATTTTATCTCCATTTTCTATGAATTTCATATGTATTTTGCCCAAGAAAGTGCATTTATGGTATTATTTTGTATTTCAGATTTTTTGGGCATTATTGGAGCTTTAAAGAATCATTTCATAGCATTTTGGGAGTATTCAAGGCAACCCGCGAAGTTTTGAATTAATTAAAGCCATTTGGTTGAGGTCCGTTAGCCCTCCGTTAGTCATTTGCAAAGGAAAGGACTAAACTGAAAGAGAAAAGAGACTAACGGAGTCTAACGGAGGCTGCCATAGGACTAAAATGCAAAGCCTGGGAGGAAAAGGGTTGCGGCTCACTCTATGGAATTCCCAGGGGCACCGAAGCAAATTTCGAGAACTGCAAGGGCAGCGCTGCCAAGCCGGAGAATCCTTTATTAATGCGTTGTCTCCCCCAGCGCGCGCCATGTGTCCGCCCACCCAACAGCTCTTGACCCGCGTACATCCTCTTGGATCCGACCCATTTCCACCCTCTTCAGTCCGCTCCCTCTCTCATCTTTGACCCATTTCACCAGTGGATGACCCATATTCCTCCACCCGGATCCAAATTCTCTGGCCCAACTCCTGCCCCATGCCTAGCTAGATTCAGCAACCTTCTTTCTCCCATTTCAGCCCCTGAATCTTTGATTCTTTCCCCATTTTCCTCCCTTGGCTGGAGTACTCAGTAAGCCTTCTCTTCATATTCTCCAAAGCAGCCAAAAATTAGGGGGATTCGGTCCAGGCAGTGGAGATTCAAGAAGAGCAAGCCCCCATTTTGGGGCAAGAACACAAGCCCTAACTCTCCCCTTTCTCCACCTTTGAACCTAAATTGAATGTCTTCATTCTAAAGGGTTGGAGCATCAAATCAAGGGCTAAGGAAGCATTTGCAAGGCTTTGCAACCATGGATTTCGACATTGATCGGTTTAATTTTCCCTATCTTTATCTCAAGATTAATGTTGTATTTTCTTGGAATCTTTGTCTTGTAAATGTGAAATTGGTGATGAGCTAAATTTATTTATGGATTGTGACTATTTTCTATGTTGAATGTGATGTTTTAATTTAATTTTTCTCTCTATTTAGTATACAATCATGCTAGGTTACTAAATTGTGGGCTTAATGCTTTTAATTGATTTGTCATTAATTAATTGATTTGAGAAATGTTTTGGATCCGCGAGAGCTACCTTACATTTCGGACCTAGCAATTTAGTAGTTGGTGTTTTGTGACACACATCGATAGCCTTTGGCTACCGGCATGACTTGTAGAAAAATAGAGAGAATATCTCTCTACAAAGTATTACTCATTATCTTGGTTATTATTGTGTGTTCTTAATGCTTTTAATGGAGTCGCGAACCATTAGATGATCACTAGAATTATAGTGTAAGATGCGAGAGCCCGTCCTATAATTTCGAAAATCACAATAATTGTCTTTGTGACGCCAGACCGAGAGGTAACGAGCGTTCTTAGATAGTCATGGGGTGCTTGATCGATAATACAGCTATTCTTTCCTTGCTATAAGATGCGAGAGCCCGTAGCAAATATTATCAACGTGCGCTCGACTACCAAGACTTGAGTTAAAGAAAAGTAGAGAGAGGGTTAAATTAGACATTGGCTAGACTAGAAATGTCACAATCCTATCATTTTAACCTTGATTTGATGTTGCCGCCGTATCATTGTTGCCGCGTTAATTTAATTTACTTTCTTGCTTTCTTTTTCTTTATTTTCTTTTTTATTTCAAATTTCATTTTCGTTCGCTTAGATAAAGTTAGGTGTGCCTAATTTTAGTATTTAGGATTTATTTCTAGCACTATCTCTGTGGGATCGATACTTGTGCTTGCACACTTTATTACTTGATATGACCGGGTATTCTTGCCGAGTTGCATTTTACGCACATCATTCAGCCTTGGCATACTAAAAATAAATTTTTTTAAACTGAAGAATACAAGGGGTCACCACCGTCATTCACATGGGATCACCTTGTGGTGTGATGATTCAGCATGCACATGGGATCCCCTTGGCATACTAAAAATTAAAAAAAAAATTAATTGAAGAATACAATGGTCATGTTATTGGTCATTATACTTGGGTTTAGCATTAAAAATAATTTAAACAATGACAACAACCTTTACATACCTTTTAAGAAAATTATTAGAATGCACAAAGGTTAGCCTTGGACAACTAAAAAAATAATATTTTATGTTGAAGAATACAAGGGGTCACAGTAAGTGTTCTTTATCAAGTGTTCAGAATTAAATAATAAAATAGACAATGACAATAATATTGGCTTACTAAAAAATATTTTTCTATGTTGCAGAATACATGGGGTCACTTTCAGTAATCCAAATATTTTATGTTGAATAAATTTTTTTTTAAATTGAAGAATACAATGGTCACGTCACAGTTCATTATATTGGGTTTAGCATTAAAAAATAATTTAAACAATAACAGAAACATTTACAGACCTTTTGAGAAAATTATCAGAATGCACATTGGTTAGCCTTGGACAACTAAAAAATAATTTTTATGTTGAAGAATACAAGGGGTCACAGTAAGTATTATTTATCAAGTGTTCAGAATTAAAGAATAAAATAGATTGACAACTTTATTGGCATACTAAAAATTTTTTTATGTTGCAGAATACATGGGGTCACGTTCAGTTATGAATATATAACAACAATAGCTCACATTTCTTAAGTTTTGATTAACATCCAGAATCTTGAACCCATATTAAACATTCCATTATAGTTCCTTTAATTCTACAAACACTTACGAATCAGAAGAGTTGAACTTTGAGCAGCAAGAGAGTGAAGATTAACAAATTAGGCTAAGGACATGAAGATTACAAAAGCGTTTACTATATCTAACAAGCGCAAGAAGGAAAGCAGTCCTAATAAAGGTCAGTTTTTAAGATCCACACTCTTCTTATATTTCTGCTATTATTTTGGTTTTAAATTTCTTTAAAACAAGTATGAAAAACGTTCTTTAAAGGTCAGTTTTTAAGATTCAGAATCTATTTATGCGTTTATTTTTCTTTTAAAATCCTTTAAACCTCTATGTATATCAAAAATCTTGCACTAGTACGTGTATTTCATTATGAATTTTAACTTCTTTAATCATTTTAAAACAAGCATGTGATATATTATTCTATAATATGTTGGCTGCATAAATATATACTACTATGCAAAGTTTATTTATCTAATTTACAAATGACGTTGGAATTGCAGCTCTTGATGCTTCCACAGTCAATTGTTATGTTTGTTGCTATCTGCAAATTTTAAAAAGTGTTGGTATGAAAAACTTTCTTAAAGAAATTGCAATACAAAATAGGTAAGTGTGCTTATCTTGCATAGGATGCATTCTTCATATTTCAGCAATAGTTATCTTGCCGGTAGGCATCTCGAGACATCTATTTCCATGATTGAATCTGTATATAAAAAGAATATTGAAAAGATAAGGACAGCTAATGACCAAATCAAAATTCTCATTATGCAACAAACGAATCATCTCTTTTTCCGCCATTGCTTCAGAGAAGCAAACACAGTGGCAGATGGTCTGGCAAATCTTGCCATGGATTCTGGAGTGAACTCATCTTTCAATTCTATGGCCATTCTTCCCCAAGCTATTCGTGGTGCTATTATCCTAGATGCTCATGGAATTTCTCGCGTTCGTATTTCCTAGGTTTTCGTTTTTCTTGCCTTTGCATTGTATCTCTTTTTTCGAGGTAAGGCTCCTCCGCCCTCCCGTAGATAAGGGCAAGGCTGGTTGTCCCCCGCGTTCGTATTTCCTAGGTTTTTGTTTTTCTTGCCTTTGCATTGTATCTCTTTTTTCGAGGTAAGGCTCCTCCGCCCTCCCGTAGATAAGGGCAAGGCTGGTTGTCCCCCTCAAGTTTGTACTTTTTCCTCTTATTAATAAAATCTAGCAGGGTTCCACCCCTGTTTCTCTAAAAAAAAAAAAGGTCTTCGACTCATCCCTTCCATATTTTTTTCCTTAGTTTACAGGTTTTGAGTTCCAGCGCAGTGAGGCTTTAGTTAGATGTTCCTCTAGTTGTATTTAGTTAGTATTTTGTATTTATTTCGTATTCTGTAAGATAGTGGATTTAAGCTAAGTTATGTAAACTTAGTGTGTCGGGTAGAAATGTTGTATTTTATTTAGTTGTATTTTGGTGGCGACTCATGGAGTCGGCTCGTTGTATCTTATTGTATCAACAGTAATTTTATTTACTTCCGTTGAGGCTTTGAGCCGTTTAACTTTAGTTGTTTTCCCAAGCATGTTAGCTTGTGGGTTTCCAGTATTGTTGTTTCTCCGGCTCGTGTTTGGCCGTGGAGGTTTTGTGTTGTCGTTGGGATTTTGTTATTCGGGTTTTTGAAACTCCTATTTTATTTAGTATTCCGCTGCTTGGTTTGGTTCGAGCTTTTGTGGCTCGCTTTATTTAGTTCTTCTTCGATTTGGCGCTCGAGTTGGGGTTCAACATCGAATCTCGGACTCGGGTCATCACACTCGATTCACCACCTCTGTTCGTCCATCCGTTTGAGGATGATACAAAGTAGAAAACCACAGCTTAGTACCCAATTTGTTTCACAAAACACGTTAAAAATGACTTATAAACTTAGTATCTCGATCACTCACAATTGTCTTTGGCATGCCATCCAAACGTAAAATCTCTTTGAAAAACAAGTCAGCTATATAACTAGCATCATCGATTTTATGACACGCGATGAAATGTGCCATTTTTGAAAACCTGTCAACTACCACAAAAATTGAATCATGTCCTCGCTTAGACCTCGGTAAACCAAGCACGAAATCCATAGAAATATCAATCTAAGGACAATCGGAAATAGGCAAAGGAGTGTAGTGTACAACCCATGGGGTTCCACTCGGGACTTGGCATGCTTACAATTAATGCAACTCAAACACACACGCATAACATCCACTTTCATCTTTGGCCAAAAGAAATGCTCTTTTAAAGTCTCAAGTGTCTTAAAGACTCCAAAATGACCCATAAGGCCACCACCATGTGCCTCACGCACAAGGACCTCACAAATAGAACTCTTGGGTATACAAAGTTGGTTTTCTTTGAAAAGATACCCTTCATGATAGTACTTACCAAAGCCATTTTCTCACAAGATTGAAATATGGAAGCAAAATCATTGCCATCACTATACAAGTCTTTAATGAAAGTGAAACCAAGTAATTTAGAATGTAAGGTAGTAATCAAAACATGTCTTCGCGACAAAGCATCGGCTACTACATTATCCTTACCCCTTTTATACTTGATTACATACGGAAAAGACTCAATAAATTTAACCCACCAAACATGTCTTTTGTTCAATTTTCCTTGACCTTTTAGGTACTTGATTGACTCGTGATCCGTGTGAATCACAAATTCCCTAGCTCTAAGGTAGTGTTCCCAAGTCTTAAGGCATCTCACCAAAGCATACAATTCTTTGTCATAAGTGGAGTAATTCAGGGATGCTCCACTTAACTTTTCACTAAAATATGCTATAGGTCTATTCTCTTGATTCAAAACACCACCAATACCAACACCCGATGCATCACATTCAAGTTCAAACATTTTCTCAAAATTTGGTAAAGCAAGAATGGGTGCAGAAATCAACCTTTCCTTCAAAAGCTCAAAAGCAGCTTGTTGCTTTTCTCCCCATTGGAACTTTACCTCCTTCTTCACCAATTCATTCATCGGAGCGGCGATTATGCTGAAATTCTTCACAAACCTGCGGTAGAAGTTTGTCAATCCGTGAAAGCTCTTAACTTCACTCGTACTTTTAGGAGTAGGCCATTCCTTGATTGCTTTTATCTTTTCTTCATCAACCTCCACGCATGTGGCCCTTACAACAAATCCAAGAAATGCAATTCTATCCATGAAAAAGTCACATTTTTTAAAATTTGCATACAAAGAGTTCTCTGGCAATACAACCAAAATAACTCGAATATGTAACAAATGTTCCTCCGTATTTTTACTGTAAATAAGAATATCGTCGAAATAGACAACTACAAATTTACCAATAAAATCTCGGAGAACATGGTTCATTAACCTCATAAATGTACTTGGTACATTGGTCAACCCGAAAGGCATAACCAAACACTCATACAACCTAAATTTGGTTTTAAAAGCGATTTTCCATTCATCTTCTTCTCTGATCCTAATCTGATGATAACCACTTTTAAGATCCATCCGGGTGTAGATTATAGCACCATTCAACTCATCAAGCATGTCATCCAATCGGGGAATATGATATTGATACTTAATGGTGATTTGATTAATGGCTCTACAATTCGTACACATCCTCCACTCACCATTTTTCTTAGGCACTATTATGACCGAAATTGCACAAGGACTCAAAGATTCACGGATCTTACCATTTTTCAGCAATTCATCAACTTGCCTTTGGATTTCTTTGGTCTCTTCGGGATTGGCTCGGTATGCTGGCCGATTCGGCAAAGTAGCCTCGGGAATAAAATCTATTTGATGCTCGATCCCTCGAAAAGGGGGCAAACCGCTTGGTTCGTCCTCGGGAAGGACATCCTCAAATTCCTACAACAAAGATGAGACAAAAAAAAGGCACAATTTTTAATATATCATTAGTAGAAACCAAAGTATTTTTGAAAATGATGATTAATACCTCTCTTTCATCTCTCAACTCCCTTAAAACCTGTAACAACCCGAGTCCAAAGCCCAGTCCGCCACGCATAGCCCACGCACTAGCCAACTAAGCACCTGGGTCAACTAGCCCACCACAAGCCACCCAAAAGTCCATGGATAAGTTGGTGCCCAGTGGTAGTAGGTGGCCGCCACTTATAAGGCACACACAAGTCCCACATCTACCCGATGTGGGATATCACAATCTCCCCCACTTGAATCCTTGATGTCCTCGTCAAGACCCAAAGGAGGCCCAAAGGATCGGCACCCCGGGCGATGTGTTCCAACACATTTCTGGTCAGGACCCACCCGCTCTGATACCATTTGTAACAACCCAAGCCCGAAGCCCGGTCCGCCACGTATAGCCCACGCACTGGCCAACTAAACACCTGAGTCAACTGGCCCACCACAAGCCACCCAAAAGTCCATGGATAGGTTGGTGCCCAGTGGTAGTAGATGGCCACTTATAAGGCACACACAAGTCCCACATCTACCCGATGTGGGATATCACAAAACCTCACTTGGTTTAACAAATAAATTTTGCTTTGCTTTCCCTTGGCCCTTGGCCTTTTCGACTATATTCCTTCCTTCTTCATGCACTCGTGTTTTCGACCTCACTTTTTTTCTTTTCCACTCTTTTTTACCTCAACACTCTTGTTTTCACTCGCTTCCATCAACCCACTCTTTTCATTTTTTCCCTCTACCTCACTAGACTCACTTTTCTTGGCCTTTTGAGATTGGAGTTCAAATACTTGTTGTGGTGTTAAAAAAACATGTGTGTGGGGCCTTCCTCGATGTGTCAAAGTGTAATGGTTCAAGAAACCATCATGAATTACATGACGATCATATTGTCATGGCCTCCCCAAAAAAACATGTCCCACTTGCATAGAGATTACATCAAACACGATCTCATCTTTGTATTTTTGTTGTAATTAGTATAGATTTGCTTGAATCCATAACCTAAGTCTAAGACAAGGTGACTAATGGGCCTGCGTGTCTGTTAGAGTGGCAACTTGTACTTAGACATAGCTTGAATAGCCTAGGGTTGCTTATTGTAAAATGTCTTGAAGAAGATAGCCTATAGGACATCGGACGTCTTCTAAGTTATCAGCAGAAGTGATCATCAGCAGAAGTGATCATCAGCAGAGTTCCTTGAGACATCGGACGAGTTCATCTCAGCAAAGCCTCATCAGCCAAGTTGAAGAATGTCCGATGGAGAACTGCCGAAGACATGTCCTGATTTGAAGCTGTCATTGACTTCGATACAACGTTAACCTGCAAAACACATTCAATGAAGCTTTCCATTCTAGGCATACACTCAGAAAAGGACATTCTGTTTACAAACGCAGTCTACCTATTTTTGGCAAAGTGTCAGGAAACAGACTGTAAGTTGCAGGACCGCCTATCAGAGATCAACAACCACATTAGAGCATTGAATGCTCTTAAATTCAAATTATGAAGATCTCCAACGGCTCCAAGACTTCCCCTGCATATAAAAGGAGACTTCATTGCAGCATTCAATAACCTTCAACTACTACAACTCTGAATCTTCATCTTCTTCAAGTGCATTAAAGCTTAAACGTCCTATCTGTACATCCTTCTTTGAAGAGCTTCACACTAAGACGATCAGTCCATAAAAGCTCTTCATTGATTGCAACACCTAGCATTCATAGCTCACGAGAATTTATATCTTATAGATATCAATTCTCCCACAAACACTGGTCAACAAAATTTGTGTACACAATCCATTAGAGATTTAGTTTGTAAAGTTTCTAGTGGAAAACTTAGTACACGATTTTCAAATCCAAAGTTGACCACTTTGGTTGTGGACGTAGCACTTATTCATAAGTGTGAACCATATTAAATCCCTTGTCTATTTCTGTGTGATTGTGATTTGCTTGTGTTGATTAATTTCCAGAATTCCATACATTTGAGAACTGCTGATCTTGTCCTGTGAAGATCAGCCATTCTCAACTTGTCCTATACTTCACAAGTCTTCCGCCTGCAAAACTTTCTAACTTAAAGTGAAGTAGGTTTTTGAATCAATTTCAAAAATTGGACATAGGCTATTCAACCCCCCCTTCTAGCCTATATTGAGCACCCTGAGACCTAACAATTGGTATCAGAGCTTAAGTACTCTTTGAAAACTAGTTTTTCCGAGATTAACCTCTTGAGAGATTAAAGATCATGGCTGCTCATCAAATGTTGGAAACTTCAAATGTGAACCATTGTCCTGTACTGGATGAAGTTCACTTTGATATCTGGAAAGATAAAGTCAAAAGACACATGAACTCTATTGATAAACGTTTGTGGAAATGTGTTACAGATGGACCCAGAATTCCCATGAAGCCTAATACTCTGGCCACACTAGATCCAACGGCTGATCCTGAAGTCCCAAAGCTAGAAGAAGAGTGGATGAAGAAGACAGAAAGAATGATGCTCTGGATGGAAAGGCCATCAACATCATCACCAGCTGTGTTGATATCAGCACTTATCAGCAGATTATCAACCTGGACACAGCTAAGGAGATGTGGGAAGCCATACTGGAATATCTTGAAGGTGATGGTGAAACAAAGAACAACAAGCTATATACCTGCATCCAGAAGTTTGACTCCTTCAAGAAAGATCCCAAAGAGTCTCTACGAAGTGCATATGATAGATTCTATGAGGTAGTCAACTCTTGCTATTCTTTAGGAAAGAAGTATGAAAAGAAAGAAATAAACATGAGATTTCTTAATGCACTAGGCAGTTTATGGCATGTTAAGATCACTGCCATGAAAGAGTCAAAAGATTTGAATAAATTGACTCTTAGAAACCTTTATGCTAGTCTTTCAGTCTATGAGCTTGAAATCCAACAAGCTCAAGAAATGGAAAAGAGTTTCAAAAATTTATCCTTACCAGCCATGTCTGCTGAACCTTCCTGTTCCACACCTAATGAAACCCCATCTACATCCAGTGATGGTGATGATATTATTTCAGACGAAGCATTTGCTATGTTTGTTAAGAAGTATCAACGTTTCAAAAGGTTCAACAAATCATCTCATAGGCAGTCTCCTCATAAAACTGTCGTTCCTCAAAGAACAGCTGCTCATCCAAAAAGTTCTGCTCCTTATAAATCTGCAGACTATCAAAAGGAAAATGAGCTTGTCTGTTTTAACTGTAGGAAACCAGGTCATTTTGCTTCAAAATGTCCAAAGCCAAAGTATGAATTCTATAAAAAACGTCCCGAGTCTAAATTTCAAAAACAAAAAGGGATGGTGGCTGAGGACATGGATGAAAGCAACATGCCTACTTGGTGTGACACAGATACTAATGAGGATGACTCTTGTGACTTTGCTGAAGAAGCAAATATATGCCTTATGGCCAGGGAGTCACCCCATGACTCAATAAGGTCACTACCCTTTCAACAAGATGATAGTGATGATGATGAGCTTAATGAACCCTCAAAGGGAAAGCTCATCAAAGCCAACAAAGACATGCTGGAAGAATTTTCAAAATTCAAAGCTGCCTATGTGAAACTAGCCAAGAAGCATGAACTGGCTGTCTCTGAGAAATCTACCTTGATGTCTGAGATCAAAGATCTCAATAGACAACAAGCTGAAAGTATCAAAATTCAAAAAGAGAACAAAGCTTTGACTGAAAAAGTGGATTTCCTACTTGAACACATAAAGAAGATCAATTCTGAGAAAGATGACCTTCAAAAGGTTGTCAACACTTGGAATAATTCAAAAGGAAACTTTGATACCATTCTTTCAAACCAGAAAACTCTTGATGACAAACGGTATTGGTTTCCAAAGTGAATTCAATGTAGGAAGTTCATCTGGTTCTCAAGAAAATGAGACATCTGAAGTAATTGCTGAAGAAATGGCTGAAGAAACTTCCTATAATCAGCAATCTCCTAAAAAGCAAGGACTTGGTTTTAATAAAGTTCCTTTTGTTTATCCCAAAAATACAAAAGACAAGTCTAAGGGTAAGCAATCTACCAACAATGACACTGCTAATAGGGAGTCTGAGCAACAGAAACCTGCCATCAGTCACCCTAAGAAAACAGGGATGACTGGTAGCAAGTCAAAGAATTCTCAACTCAAACCTATTAAATTTGTCAAAAGAAAGACTGCTAATCCCAACTCTGCCGATAAAAGGCTCAAAGGAGTTAACACTGCTGATAAAAAGCTTAAAGGAGTTTTGCCTGTAAATGTGAAATCTTTTGATAAAAGGTCTACCCATGGTAAACCTAATATCACTAAGAAATGGCATTATCTAAGTCCTATAAGCCCGTTATCGCATAAAGGTCATCTTCAAATGCTGATAATAAGAAGCCTTCAAAAGAAATCATTGCTCATGTTCAAGGTTTTCATAAATGCTCTTTCTGTAAAGGCCATGGTCATGAAATTCATGAATGCCTTCTGAGATTCATACCCAAATCTAGAGGATTCACACCTCCAAAGGTTAAACAGGTATGGATCCCAAAAGGTTGCTAACCTTGAGGACCCAAAAGTAAAAGGGGACCATATTCTTAAATGATTATATTTCAGGAATGCTTCATGGCTGTTAGTGAAGAAGAGAAAGACTTATATGGTATCTAGACAGTGGTTGCTCAAAGCACATGACTGGTGATCCAAATCTTCTCTCAAATATTGTTGAAGCTAAAGGTCCCTCAGTAATTTTTGGTGACAACTCAAAAGGGAAGACTATTGGCTATGGAAGCATAATCAGAGGCAACCTCTCCATCAGCAAAGTTTCTCTAGTTGAAGGTCTGAAGCATAATCTTTTGAGCATATCACAATTCTGTGACAAAGGATTAGTATGTCAGTTCACTTCAAGTCACTGTCTCATCAAGGACAAAGAGACATGCTCAACAATCCTGACAGGCTTCAGAAAAGGAAATGTATATGCTCTTGACCTAAATGCTGTTGGAAGAAAGTCAAATCTATGCTTGGTTGCAAGGTCATCAAATGATAACAGCTGGTTGTGGCACAAAAGGCTTAGCCATCTCAACTTCAAATACTTGGAGAAGCTCTCAAAGAACAACCTAGTTGTTGGTTTGCCTAAAATATTGGCTGAACCACACAGCCTTTGCAAAGCATGTCAACTAGGCAAACTACACAAATCTTCATTCAAGAGCAAGCCTTGCCTATCAACATCCAGACCTCTGCAGCTCCTGCATATGGACTTATTTGGACCTGTCACTACTACAAGTCTTGGTGGCAGCAAGTACACACTTGTAGTAGTTGATGACTACTCAAGATTTACTTGGGTTGAGATGATGTCCTCCAAAGATGAAGCATATGACATCATAACGTAACTCTTCAAGACTACAAACTCAAAAGCGGATGACATTGCCGATGTCGATCGTACAATGGGACGAGTTCAAGAACAATGGTGTAGCCAAATATTGTGATGACCATGGAATTGGTCATAATTCCTCTAGCTTGGCACACCTCAACGTAATGGAGTTCTGAAAGAAAGAACGTAACTCTTATTGAAGCAGAAAGACTATGATTGCCGAAGCCAAACCGCCTATGTATTTGGGGAAGTCAGAACACCGCCGCTTCACACAAAACAGTCCATTATCAACAAATTTCACAACAAAACTCCTTATGAAATATGGAGAGGCAAAGCTCCCAACATTGGATTTGTCAAAATATTTGGATGCAAATGCTATGTTCTTTACAATGGAAGAGAACATAGAGGTAAATTTGAATCCAAAAGTGATGAAGGGATTTTTCGGGATATGCTAAATTTTCAAAAGCTTATAGAGTTTATAATAAAACTTCACTTAGAGTTGTTGAATCATGCATGTCTCTTTGATGAATTTGATTTTATTGGGCCACATTTGGCTCCTAAGGTGTCTAATGATTCTGATGAGTATGAGACAGGTACAGAATAGCCAAGCTCCAGATCTGCTGATCCCTCATCTTCACAAGTTCCTCCAAGAATCAACTTGATAGAATCTTCAAGGAGTGACAATGAACCAACAAATGAAAACTCGAAAATCCGAATCCACATTGCCTTCCACACCGTAAGTTCTACACCTACATTGGAATTAACCTATCCTTTAGAAAGCCAAGCTTCGACACTTCCACTTCTCAAGAACCCAACACCGCCGATACAATAAGACAAGTTCAACTGCAGATGTTAGAGAAGTTAAAGATCATCCTATCACTCAAATCATTGGTGATCTTAATGCTGGTGTTCAAACTAGACAAGCTTCAAGGAATGAATGCATGTATTCTACTGCATTTGTCTCTCATATTGAACCCAAGAAGATAGATGAAGCTCTAGAAGATCCAAGCTGGGTGGAAGCTATGCAAGAAGAATTAAACCAATTTAACAGATGCCAAGTTTGGTCACTTGTCCCTAGACCTAAAGGACAAGCTGTTATTGGTACAAAGTGGGTTTTCAGAAACAAGATGGATGAAAATGGCAATATAACCTGGAATAAGGCAAGACTGGTGGCCCAAGGATACAGACAGGAGGAGGGCATTGACTATGATGAGACATTTGCTCCTATTGCAAGACTAGAAGCCATCAGATTATTCTTGGCCTATGCATCCTTCAAGGACTTCAAAGTATATCAAATGGATGTGAAGAGTGCCTTTCTAAATGGTGAACTTCAAGAAGAGGTCTATGTAGAGCAACCACCTAGATTCATTGACTGTTCAAGAAGAGAAGATGTCTACAAGCTAAGGAAAGCACTTTATGGACTCAAACAAGCTCCAAGAGCCTGGTATGAGACCCTTTCAAAGTTCTTGACATCTCAAGGCTTTGTGAGAGGTCAAATTGACACTACTCTTTTCATTATGAAACATAAAGGTCATTCCTTACTTGTTCAAATTTATGTTGATGATATTATCTTTGGATCTACTAATGAAAATCTTTGCAAAAGATTTGAAAAGCTTATGCAGAGTAAATTTGAAATGAGCATGATGGGAGAACTCAACTTCTTCCTAGGTCTTCAAATTCAACAAAGCTCTACTGGTATCTTCATCAATCAAGCCAAATATACAAAGGATGTTATCAAGAAATTTGGACTTGAGAATGCAAACAGCTTCAGCACACCTATGGCCACAAACTGCCATCTTGACAAAGATGAAAAGGGCAAGAAAGTGGACATGACTCTATATAGAGGCATGATTGGCTCACTTTTATACTTAACTTCTAGCAGGCCTGACATCATGTTTGCTGTTTGTGTTTGTGCTAGATTTCAAGCAGATCCAAAGGAGTCTCACTTACAAGCTATCAAAAGAATCATCAGATATTTGATAGATACTCCCAACTTGGGTATTTGGTATCCAAGGGATTCATCCTTTAATCTAATAGGCTATTCTGATGCTGATTTTGCTGCATGTAAGGTTGACAGGAAAAGCACAAGTGGGACATGTCAATTCTTAGGAAATCGACTTGTCTCATGGGCCAGCAAAAAGCAAACATCTGTTTCAACTTCAACAACTAAAGCGTAATATATAGCCGCGGTAGTCGCTCACAATTGTTGTGGATCAAACAAAGAACTTGTTGACTATGAGATCAAGACTGATTGCCCTATAATGTGTGACAATACATCGCCATCTCGTTTCTCAAAATCTGTCATGCACTCCAAGACAAAGCACATTGATGTGAGATATCACTTCTTAAAAGACCATGTTGAAAAAGGTAACATCGCATGCAATATGTGCCTCTGCACCATCGTAGCTGACATCTTCACCAAACCACTTGATTCAACCAGGTTTGCCTATCTAAGAGGAGAGCTTGGTATGCTTGACCTCAATCCTTAGTCTTTCTTACAAAGTCTTTAAAGCTATTTCATATACTGCCTTTATAGAAATGCCTATGTGATCAGCTAATTGCAACTCTGCCGAGAATATAGACAACACTGAGTAAGTACTTCTATCTCCATATCGGCAGTCCTAAAAAAAAACATAGGTCGATTAAGTACGTTATGTGAACAGTCACCTATAAGGACATTAAATGCGGATTTCAAAAATCATTAAATGTCATTTATTGAGGCTGTCAGAAGTATAAAAGGCGTTTATGCACAGTGACTCTTCACATTTTCCAAAAACCGCCATTTGCAATTTTGAAAACCTCCCAATCTTCAAATCTGCAATCTCGCTAAAAGCTCCCAAAATCTCCAAAATCTTCAAGACTTTGATTCACTTTCTTCAATGGTGAGTATCCCTACATCTTTACAATTCATTTAATTCCAGTTTTAGGGTACTTCTTGACCTAATTTGCGCTGTTTAAAACTGTCCGCCATTGATGAACTTCAAAGTTCTTAAAAATGTTGCTTGAATCTTGCTTATTTGGTATTGAATGTGATTTATAACTATCTATGATAACATGTTTTCATTTTATACCATTCTATTTGCTTAAAATTGACCAAATCTGTTGCTGTTCAAAAACCCAGAATATGAACTTCTTCTGTCACTTTTCATAACTTACCTATATTTTGGTTTTAAATCTGAACAGTACTTGTTTTTGTTAATATCTGTTGTTTTCTATTTATCTGCCATTCTTAACTCTGCCGACTATGTGTAGGCTAAAACTCAATCCTCTAAAGCTGCTGGTACTTCCTCTACTGCTGAAGCCAAGCCATCTAGGGCTGCTGAGGCCTCCAAAATCCCTCTGAAAATATTCCCTAGGTCCAGCTATCACCCTGGGATGACAATTGACAGAGACTCCATCTTTGAGTCTTCCTCTGGAGCAGCACTGCTTAAGGACCTGGACGAGTATGGTCTCCTACCATTCTTCCAACTTAATGATACTCACTACAGCAACCTCCTGGCTGAGGAATTCTACACCAGGATGATCCTCCCTCCTGCTCCCACCTCAGCCAACGACAAAGTCAACATGAGCTACATTAAAGGCTACATCAGAGGATACTTCATCAAGTTGACCTATAAGGAAGTAGGCGACATCCTTGGTCTGCCTACTGAGGGCAAATTAGAATTGACTGATGAAGAGTCAGCTCAGGCATGGGAGATGATGAGGGGCTCTGCTCAACCTGAAAGGTTCTCTGAGATGTCCAGGAACCTATTCCCTGAAGGCCCCTATCACATAAGCCATCTGCTAGACAAGAGCATTCTATTCAAGAATGGCTCGAGGGACATCTTCACATCACAACAGCTGATGTGAACAAAGGCAGTGATCCTGCGAAAGCAGCTCAACTGGGCCAAAATCATCTTCTCAATGCTGTTTCAAAGTGTTACTGAAGTCCAGGCCCATCCTACTATGAAGAGGCCCTTTGTAAGGGTGATAAATGTCCTCCTCAGGAGATACGAGGAGATAGATGAGCAGGTATCTAGTGATGATCTGATAAAGGTGTCCAACACCTATGTCTTCACGGTCAACAACATTACTAGATACCGAGAAGACATGGCCAAAAGGACAACTGCTGCTGCTGCATCTTCTACTGCTGGTCCCTCTACCCAGGACAAAAAGGGTAAAAGGAAGGTCACCTACACCACAGCCGGGCTACCTGCTCAGGAGGAGCCTGCACCTATTGGTGCTGAATTACCAGACAACTTCGACCTCAGCCGTCTGGACCACGACCCCTATGAACCACAAGAAACCTTCCCCAAAAAGCAAAAACACTCACCTCTCCCCACTCCAAAACTTAAACAGTCAAGGAAGCCTGCCCGCTCAAAACAGGCTGTTGAGAAGGACTCTTCCACCTTCAAACCAGCAGACCTCACCAAACCATCTTAAACTTCCACTCTACCTCCTAAAACCACCTCCACATCTGCCAAACCCAAAACCAAACAAACCCTTCTACCAATAGATGAATCTTTTGGCCTACCTAAGGTCTCATCTGCCACTTCCTCAACACCAGCCGTTTCTACACCGGCTGTTTTCCCTCACCAGCCATTCCCTCTACAGAATCTCCACCACCAGCTCCTGCCTCCTCTACTCCTAAAAAATCAAAACAAGGCAGACACCTTAAGAAGAGTGCCAAGAAGGTTAAGTTTGCTGGTGGTACTGATCAAACCTCTTCTCCTCCATCTTTATCAACTCTGCCTACAGCCTCTACCCACTCACCTACATCTTCCCTTACTCTTTCTGCTCCCGTACAAGAACCCTCTCTCCAATCTGACTCCACACCTCTCAAAAGATCTAAACGACGTCTCTCTACTTCTTCTGACCCTCCTACTCCTAAACGCACCAAAACCAACCCATATAGCCACCTTTGCCCTGAGGTTCAGGATCTGCTGTTCTTCAAAGACAGCCGTCCCAAACCTAACCCTGCCGATATAGACCCCTACCTATCCACCCTGGATTATCCCAAAAGAATTCCCTGTCAGCCTATGTCTGCTGGTGAAATAATCTTTAAATAGGGTGCCTTCTATGACCCTTTACTCCCTGCCTGGTCCCAACTTTTCTTCTCTCATAATTCTGCAGTCCAAGATCTTATGATCTTTAATCAATGGACTACCATTCATAAGGACCTAGGCCTTCCTCTCCCTACAAAATCAGACATCTCCCCTTTTCTCTCTCTTCCTAAACCTCCAGTCTTCACCCTCATTAGCCATCCTTCCATCCTCCTACAGCCTGTGGTCTACAACTTCATTGATGTAGTCACCACTTATATAGGCTTTAACCCCCTCATTCCTGTTCTCTCCCGTTCCCCTCACCCATTCACTTTCCCCACTCCTCCCTTTTTCATTCACCCACTTTCCTATGTCATCTACATAGAAAAGCTATTCCTGTTCCACGCGTCTGGACCAGCCATCCTTCCTTGACCTCCACCAGCCAATCCCAAGCCTCCACCAGCCAACCTCTCATCTCAACCAGCCAACCTCTCTTCTCCACCAGCCAACCTCAAACCTCCACCAGCCAACCTCAAACCTACACCACCCCCTCTCACCTCCACCAGCCAACCTCCACCCTCCACCAACCCACCATCCTCACCAGCCAGCCAGCCTTCTCAACCAGAATACTACCGTGCCTCAGACGTTGAGGATTTTTTGAATAATTTTGCAACCATATCGACCGATCTCACCAAGGCATTGCATCGTGTCACAGACCAATATCACATCACCCATGTCATCGCCGAATGCATGACTCAAGTCATGGGCATTGCCGGGGTACCAAGGCCGGAAGCTTGCATGAAGGCCATTGCCTCTCAACTGTTTTGACCAGCCGTCTCTCGGCCTCTTCCTCGGCCAACAACGCCCTCTTCAAAGAGAACTGGGAAAATCATCAACGAAATGCCGCAAATGATTGAGCTAATAGACACCGGCAAGCATGTGCTTCAATCTCAATGCCTAGCCAATCGCTCGTCCACTCTTCGGTCGTCGCGCGAGCTAACTAACAAGCACTACACCTTCTTTCGCAAGGAGCTCAAGAATACTGACCTTCGCCTCGGCAACATTGATCGCTCGCTTGCGTCTATGAAGGAGGAGATGAGCAGATTAAACAATGATCAGCTGACTGAACTCCACGAGAGAAATACTCTACTCAGGCTGAAAAACAGGAATCTCTCCTCTGAATTGGAAGACACAAAAGATGAGTTAGCAGAAGCTAAAGAAGAAATTGCCAGACTTAAAGATGCTGTTAACTCAAAATGGAAAAGGCAAGCCTCATCTTGAATCAGCCGGTATACCTTTTTGTATAAACTTTTGACAAACCATTGTAATTAAACAACTTGTTTAATAAACAATAAAATTTTCATGCTTTATTACGATTGCCTATTCATGTGTGCATGAAATTTAAACCACCGTTTAAAGACATGTCCTATATAATACTTTATCGCATGTCTTTAAATTCAGTCTTATTACAAGTGTCCTATGCCTCATTTATTATTTGTAAACACTTTTGAATACACCGACCCTCTATAAGTCCATCTAGGGCATGCTTATTTAATATATCAATCTTACAAGCATGTTATTACTAGAATTGGACATGGTCACTGATATTGTATTCATAAGGTCATGGACTCAAGCAAATAGGAGGAGATTGTTGTAATTAGTATAGATTTGCTTGAATCCATAACCTAAGTCTAAGACAAGGTGACTAATGGGCCTGCGTGTCTATTAGAGTGGCAACTTGTACTTAGACATAGCTTGAATAGCCTAGGGTTGCTTATTGTAAAATGTCTTGAAGAAGATAACCTATAGGACATCGGACGTCTTCTAAGTTATCGGCGGCGATCATCGGCGAAGTGATCATCGCAGAGTTCCTTGAGACATCGGACGAGTTCATCTCAAGAAAGCCTCATCGCCCAAGTTGAAGAATGTCCGATGGAGAAGCGCGAAGACATGTCTGAAAGCCGTCATTGACTTCGATACAACGTTAACTGCAAAACACATTCAATGAAGCTTTCCATTCTAGGCATACACTCGTAAAGGACATTAATGCGCAGCGCATCTACCTATTTTTGGCAAAGTGTCGAAACGATCGTAAGTTGCGGGACCGCCTATCGAGATCAACAACCACATTAGAGCATTGAATGCTCTTAAATTCAAATTATGAAGATCTCCAACGGCTCCAAGATTTCGCATATAAAAGGAGACTTCATTGCAGCATTCAATAACCTTCAACCACTACAACTCAATCTTCATCTTCTTCAAGTGCATTAAAGCTTAAACGTCCTATCGTACATCCTTCTTTGAAGAGCTTCACACTAAGACGATCGGTCCATAAAAGCTCTTCATTGATTGCAACACCTAGCATTCATAGCTCACGAGAATTTATATCTTATAGATATCAATTCTCCCACAAACACCGGTTAACAAAATTTTTGTACACAATCCATTAGAGATTTAGTTTGTAAAGTTTCTAGTGGAAAACTTAGTACACGATTTTCAAATCCAAAGTTGACCACTTTGGTTGTGGACGTAGCACTTATTCATAAGTGTGAACCATATTAAATCCCTTGTCTATTTCGTGTGATTGTGATTTGCTTGTGTTGATTAATTTCGAATTCCATACATTTGAGAACCTGCCGGTCTTGTCTGTGAAGATCGGCCATTCTCAACTTGTCCTATACTTCACAAGTCTTTTGCCCGCAAAACTTTCTAACTTAAAGTGAAGTAGGTTTTTGAATCAATTTCAAAAATTGGACATAGGCTATTCAACCCCCTTCTAGCCTATATTGAGCACCACGAGACCTAACAATTTTTCTATGGAAAAGGAAATTAAAGCCTGTTTGGTAACTCTCAACTCTCCACAATCATTAAGCCAATGTAGTTTGTAGGGATGAGGATGTCTAATAACCGGAACGGCTAATTTTTCTATCACCTCCGTACTCACCACATTAATAATACTCCCACTATCAATGATCACATCACACCCCTTGCCCTTGATGTTACAACGGGCATGAAAGATATGTTCCCTTTGTTGATCACAAGATTCTTTAACTTATGTACTTAAAAACTTTTTTATAACTAAGGCTTCAAGTGCATACGGATCTTCCTATTTACTCTCTTCCTCCTCTTCTCTCACATCTTCCTCCGAATAATATTCATTCCCTTCCATGTATACTACCCTCTTGTTCGGACATTGTGAAGCTATATGTCCCATCCCGTTACATTTAAAACACACAATCTCTCTCACCTTGGATGGATTGGGTACCACACTCTTACCCTTATCACTTTCTCTACCCTTTGATGAGTCCCCAAAATTTTTGGTAGGTATAGCACTAGGATTTTTACCTCCCTCTACTTTGGACTTGTTTGGATTTTGATTAGAAGAAGAAGAAGTATAGCTCCGAGTATAGGTACTACGCCTTTTAAGTTGTCGTTTCACCTTGACGGCGGCGTGTACGACATCCTTTATGTCATCATACTCCCTTAGTTCCACCACATTAGCAATATCTCGATTTAAGCCATTGATGAACCTAGAAATGGTTGCATCAATATCCTCATCGATGTTCGCTTGCATAAGCGTCATCTCTAACTCTCTATGGTATTCTTCCACCGATTTGCTTCCTTGAGACAAAGTTTGGACCTTCCTCAACAAATCTCGATGATAGTAATTTGGGACAAATCTCTTATTCATGACACGCTTCATTTCCTCCCAAGTATTTATATGTCCCTCTCCAATCCTCCTACAGTTGAGTATTAGTTGTTCCCACCACACACTAGCACTTTCGGTGAATTCTAACGAGGCAAGTTTGACTTTTTGGGCCTCGGTATAGTTATTACATCCAAATAATACCCCAACCTTCCTAACCCACTCTAAGTATTCTTCCGGGTCAGCTTTACCCTTGAAAGGAGAAACTTTCACTTTGATGTTGAAGATCCCCTTTTCTTGTAGAGGATTGTTGACTCTCTCATCCTCCTTCCTATCATTCTTCCTATTTCCCCCAACTTCCCTTTCTTCCCACTCATCCTCGTCTTCTACATATATCCCCCTCCTCGGTTGGAATCGGGCTGGATTCTCTCGAGGTTGCGCTCCCCCTCTCTTCTCTAACCTAACTAGACGTTGGGTTATATCCTCTATCATCCTCAACAACTGTTCATTAGGATTTATTAGACCCTCCCTAGCTACTCTCTCATGTTGCACAGGTTCCTCATGATTAGTTCCGTCTTGAGACATATTGAAAATGTATTTCACACCACTCACAGTTCACTCGTGTATTACACTCTCAAATTCTGGGAAAGAACTCTTTCACTTGAAAATACCAACAAGATAATGCAAGTTTTACAACGTTCCGGAGTGTTCAATATTAAAAGCAATTCAAGGGAATTTCAGATTCTTTGATTAATAGTTCAAAGTGAGAAACAACTCCATAATGAAAGCAAGAATAGAATTGAAAATCAACAGATGAATTTTTGCACAAAATGATGATGTCAAGACAAGTGTTCTAGAGATTCAATGACAGCAATACACAAGGGTGTTCAAACTTTTCCAAACAATTTAGGCTACACAAATTTTTGACCCATTTTTACTCTTTTTTTTTTTCAAGAACACCAAGAATACACACTAGTTTTCCAGAATTTTTCAACGAAGAAAATGAAGATGGAAATTCAGAAACTCAACAGAATGATAGACAGATTCTTAAAAACATGAAATTGAAAGAAAACGATAGACAAATTCGTTGTTTATCTCTTCTATTGCTCTGATACCAATTGATGTGATTCCGATAAGATCGAATCGAAGAAGTTCAACTCGAAGACTCGAAGAATGACGAACGAAGAAAATTTACAAAAAATTAAAAAGATAGGTGGATCTCCCTCAACCCGCTATTCGCAATTAAATAGGAACCTTGGGGTGCAATCGATACCCGTTAGACGCAATTGTCTAAGAACACCGACAATGGAATGCCACAAACCCGCGATCCTCGAGTTTGATAAGTTCAAGAGTGAGTTTCCAATCCAAGAAACTCGGTTACTCACGATTCTCTCAGAAAAGTGATTTGAATAAATGCCAAGTTTATAATTTCATCAAAGTTGTCTTTTACAAATGAAGAAACAAGCTTATATAGTCTTCCATGGCTGGAAACACGTTCCTAAGAGATAAAAATTTGCACTGTCCGTACGCGCGTTAGGGCGCGGGCATTCTGCGTGCTAAGGCGTGATGCTCTTTAAAGTTTCAAACTCTGATTTTTTGAAAGTACTGGGAGTTTCGCGCTAGGGTGCGATTCTGGTGCGCTAGAACGCGGCCTTGCGCGCTAGGTCGCACAAAATGATGCACTAGGGTGCGAAACAACCTGAAGTTTGCAAAACTTTGATTCTCTGAAAACTTCTGGGAGTTGCGCGCTAGGGCGCGGCTTGCTGAAGGTTTGATGCATTTTGATGCCGTTAAAGTCTCCAAAGTGCAAACGAACCTCCCTTTATGTCCTAGGTCGTCCATGATTGTTGTTTTTGGACTTGATCTCTTCTACAAGCGACAAAAGTGCTTCTTAAATCTTTTTGGTATGCGATCTAGTCATGGGACCTTCGGGTATGCTCAACAGGTCTTGATTACGAACATGGGTTTCTTGACTTGAGCCATGATCTCCATCATCTGGGCTCTCTATAAACATAGAGAGAGAAAGAATGAAACTTCGATGGAGAGAGAGGAGGACTGAGAAAGAGTGGCTGAGATCGAAAGTGCTAGAGATCAAAACAATTTAAACCGCCGACATGAACTCAAAAACTCTCTTTGGTATTTCACTAAATTTCAATCCATAAGAAACGATCGTGAGACTAATCTGTCCAATTCTCTTTTATGTACTGCTTTTAACCCATCTAATTTTTCTTTAATTTTAAATTGGTTTATTCTTTGCTTCTTCATCATCCTAATTGATTGAGGAATAAACCAAGAAAGATAAAATGGGATGAACTAAGAAGGAAATGAAAAGGAATTAATTGAGAAGAAAATTAAAAGACATGCGTTTGCCGGAGAAGAAGTGGCCGGAGAAGAAGAAGAGAGAAGGCAAGTATTGTTGGGTAGTAAAATTTTCAGATACCCCCTTATTTTGATGATGTTACCCGAACCCCTTATTTGAAAGTTATTTAACAGACCGATCCTTTTTTTCCCATTTTACCCTTAAAAACTCATCATATGATGAGCACATGTCCATTTAACGGTGCTTGGGCTAATGTCGTCAATCTCAGGGACTACCGGTGTTCAAAATATGTATTCTTTGGTCAGTGGCGTGCATTTGCTTTGTACAGGGATTGTTCATGGATTTTTGCATAGTACAAGAACTACTGATGCAGTTATCCCTTTTAAATTTGTTTGTTTATATTCACGCTGTTGGTCATGGTTAGAGCATCCACAGCAATAAACCTATCAAAAAGTTTATCCCTCCTGCCACGTCATGCCACATCATCAGCTTATAAACATTTTCTCTATAAACATATTCTTCACTATACATAAACCCATAAAAGGTTTATAGCATGGACCCACTACTAAATATTTTATTCTTTCTCAATATATATTTGAAAATACTAAATTTATTTTCAAAAATAAATACTCCCTCCGTCCCTAAATTATTGTCTTCCTTTCCTTTTTCGTCCGTCCCTAAATAATTGTCTTGTTTGAAACTTTCTTTTTTAGAACATCACTTTTACTATTTTACCCTTATTTTTTCTTCCTACTTTAATTATGGGCCACATACACATGGGCATTAAAGGAAACAACACACTGTTTCAATACTATTTCAATATTAATAATCAAGTCAATTGAGTTTTCTTAATCCGTGTGCGGGTCAACCTGCATAATAATTTAGGGACGGAGGGAGTATATCATTATAAAACATAAAAAAGTATAGAAAAAATATATTAGGTCTAACGAATAATGTATTCATTTCTTAATTTATCTTTCCAAAAATATATTATTTATTTATTAATATTAATTAGTAATTCAAAATACGGATGCAACAATATAGATTTTATTGAACGAAAATTAATATAAAATCATAAGAAACATAATTAAAGTTGCATAATTAATTCAGTTACAGAGTAATTAAATACTGATAAGAAATATTCAATCGATACAACTTAATTTCCATTGTTATTGTCTCCGAAGCGTTCCCAAATAAGTTCGACCAAGTCGGATCAAAGTTTTTGATGAACTTCACGATCACGTAGTTCTACATGCCTTTGGAGGTATTGTTGAAATTCTTGAATAATCCTTGGAATGCGGGTACCGGTGGATCTACTTCTTCATCGCCCCAATTACTTATTGCATTTCCTTCATTCTCTACAATTATATTATGCAATATGATGCACGCGTACATTATATCTTTCAAAGCTTCCTTGTGCCAAAATCGTGTTGCACCTCGTACTATTACCCAACGAGATTGGAGGACTCCGAACGCTAGCTCAACGTTATTTCTTGCAGCCTCTATCACTTGTTTGAACTTTATCCTTTTTGGGTCTTCTGGATATGCAAAGCTATTGACAAATGCAGCCCACTCCGAGTAGATACCATCTGCTAGATAATATCCCTTCATGTATTGTGTGCCATTTACCGTAAACTGAACTTGAGGAAAGTATCCTTGAAATACATCGTTGAATAATGGAGATTGGTTAAGCACATTAATGTCGTTGTTAGATCCTGCAACCCCGAAAAATGCATGCTATATCCAAAGGTCTTGAGAAGCGACCGCTTCCAGCATAATTGTTGGAACCCCTTGATCTCCTTAAGTAATTAAATTGACCTTTTCATGCAACTGGATAATTTTTCCACGGCCAATGCATGTAGTCAATGCTTCCTAACATACTAGGGAAACCATGGATGTCGGAATGTAGTTGAAGTAAACTTTGGACGTCGTGAGCATTGGGTCTTCTCAAGTATATGCTTCCAAATACCTCAATTATAGATCGACAAAATTTCATTAGACAATCGATTGCAGTGGTTTCACCAATTCGTACATACTTGTCATAATGGTCGGCAGGCATGCCGTATGCCAACTGACGGATAGCGGAGTGCATTTTTGTAGTGGGGAAAGTCCTTTCTACGGTTGCATCAACCCTCGGTGAAAATACACTAAATGATTTGAAAGGGCTTCTACAATTCGAAGGAATAACTCCTTACTCATCCAAGACCTTCTTCTAAACATTTGATCCGTGTAAATCGGCTCATCAGAGAAATAATCGTTGAAAAGACGGTCATGTCCAGCTTCACGCTCTCGATTTATATATTTTCGATAGCGTTTACGACTGTGGGAGTGTGACGCCCCGACCCGGATCTCTATACGAAATCCCAAGGTCGGGTCGCCAAGACAATAACATAACACAACCGAATAAGAAAAGCACGTGGCGTAACCACCCGTACTTACGACAAAACACAACTGATAAACATGGTTTATAGAAACAAGTCTTCGGCAAAACTACAGCCAGAACCAAACAACCAACACAACAACAACCTCGGCCACAACATGCCGGAACAACAACATAAACCAGGAGCTACAACTTACTCGGAAAGAAACTGTTTTAACAACGAAACCATAAAGCACGACATACATATGTTGGCTACCAAAACAATATACAATCAATATCAAAGTACTACCCTTAGTAAAGTTTACATAACTTCACCACCATCCGTCCTTACCAAAAGAAAACAACTATCTAGGGTTGAAATCCTTGAGTTACCACACGTGGACAATGTCAAGCTAACGTGAACTCGGTGGTTTGGATCTAAGGAAAACAAATAAACACATAACGGGGTGAGTCATAATGACACGATAAGTTACTAATGCAACTACATGGCATGATGCTCAAGCGATAAACATAACATGGCATTAATATTTATATACCACATCTAAAAATGTATCATCATACTTGATATACAAATCATTCAACTCACATAGCACTTTGATTAACACATAAGTGCTCTTAAATAAACCACGTTATAGAAGGATATCATATCTCTTTCTTCAACCTTGTGTAGCTCTGCAATACACAAATAACCAATAGTGCCTCGATACTCGTGTACGTAGTATCGGCGTCCCGACACAATCCGTCGGGTTCAACCTAGCAAGCCAAAGTTATGCGTATTGCTACAAATTGGGGCTACTTCTCAGTGTGGCCAACAAAATAGGGTGTGTGAACTTCGATACGGTGACTTGTAGCGATCACAAACGTTAGTTTGTCAAGACTATAAGTCGTCCCACCATAACGTTAGTAACGACGACGCCAGCTGGACTTACACAACATACAAGTAGGTACTCTTACTCAACTTATATAAATAACCGTCAAGTTCAAAAGAAGTGAACTTGACAAGCATCACGTAGATTATATTTTTCTACAACATATAATAAACATATTGTTCAAAGTCATAAAACACAACTTTAGAACTAATTTACAAGTTTCTAACATACCAGTATCAAATACTCGGAGGACCAAATTTTACACCAATTGAACTCTAATTTTTGTAGTAATTTAACTAGTGATTCGGAGAATTATAATCTTCCCAAAAATCCACTTTTGGTGTCAATTCATTAAGTTCATAAAATTTGGATATAATTGCTATATGCAATTTTTACCATTTTAAGTCTCTAACATGTTCACTAGTTCAATCCCATGGTTGAGTTCTTAAATCCAACAAGCAACATCATCTAACTCCAAAACTTAACACATAGGCATGTTATACATCTCAACATATCATTTACACATGAAAATAACATGTATTCAAGTCATGCATGTCAACTTAAGAGCAAGTATGCAATAGTTTCTAAGCATACAAAGAGGGGTTAGTAACTTACATGTAAGATGGAAATCAAACCAATGAAATGCAAATTCAAGTCTTCTAAATTGGTCTCCAAGTCACCCTCTACACTTTGATGGTCTTGGATTATAATTTGGATGGTTGAATGAGGAGATATGAAGCACACACACTAAACACACCTTTGTCTCCCACACAAGCTCCCTAGGCTACCATGGAAGGTGATATGAGAAAAATGAATTGTTTTTGGTCTCTCACAAGGGTGGAGAGTATTTAAACTGGTCAACAAGTCAAAGCCAAGTTCACATCTCAGTCAGTATTTGATGGTCAAACAACTTAAAATTTTAGTCAATAAAATTACAGAATTCGACCTTATGCGGCCGCACCATGCGGTCGCATAGGCTCCATGCGGGCGCCTTGAGCGGCCACTTAGAATCCAGAAGGTTTGTGCGTTAAAAAGGGTTGGCATCTTGCGGGCGCATAGGATGTCATGCGGGTGGTTCATGCGGGCGCTTAGGTTGCTATGCAGGTGCTTCATGCGGCCGCATAGAATCCAGAATGTTTGGGTTTTGGGCAAGTGTTGCATCTTAGCCTAGATTTGCTTGAATCCATAACCTAAGTCTAAGTCAAGGTGACTAATGGGCCTGCGTGTCTGTTAGTGTGGCAACTTGTACTTAGGCATAGCTTGAATAGCTTAGGGTTGCTAATTGTATAAGTCTTGAAGAAGATAGCCTGTAAGGATATCGGCCATCCTCCCTACATCTGCCGAAGTGTGCATCAGCAGAGTTCTTCAAAATATCGGACAAGTTCATCTAAGCCAAGCCTCATCGCTAAGTTGAAGACTCCAAGATTGTCCGATATAGAACCGCCGAAGACATGTCCTGATTTGAAGCTTTCATTGACTTCGATACAACGTTAACCTGCAAAGAGCATTCAATGAAGCTTTCCATTCTTGGCATACAACTCAGAAAAGGACATTCTTCCTGCAAGCTCAGACCGCCTATTTTCAGCAAAGTGTCAGGAGTCGACCGCAAGTCGCCTATCGAGTCAACAACCGATTAGAGCATTAATTGCTCTTAAATTCAAATTAGAAGTCCTCCAACGGCTCCAAGCTTCCTCCCGCATATAAAAGGAGACTCCATTGCTGCATTCAATACTCTTCAACAACTACAACTCGAATCTTCTTCATCTTCTTCAAGTGCATTAAAAGCTTAAACGCCCTATTCATATTCTTTGAAGAGCTTCACTCTAAGACGATCAGTCCATTAAAGCTCCTCATTGATTGCAACACCTAGCTTTTCATAGCTCACTAGAATTGTATCTTATAGATATCAATTCTCCCACACAAACACTTGGTCAACAAAATTTTTGTACACAATCCATTAGAGATTTAGTTTGTAAAATATCTAGTGGAAAAACTTAGTACACGATTTTCAAATCCAAAGTTGACCACTTTGGTTGTGGACGTAGCACTTATTTATAAGTGTGAACCATATTAAATATTCTGTCTCTTTTTGTGTGATTGTGATTTGATTGTGTTGCTTTAAATTTCCGATTTCCAATCTTAGAACTGCCGATCTTGTCCCGCCAAGATCACCATTCTCAACTTGTCCTGTGCTTCACAAGACTTCCCGCAAAATTTTTAAATCCCTAGTGAAGTAAGATTTTTGAATCAATTTCAAAAATTGGACATAGGCTATTCAACCCCCTTCTAGCCTATATAGAGCAACCTTGGACCTAACAATTGGTATCGAGCTTAACTCTTTGAAAACTAGTTTTTCCAAGATTAACCTCTTGAGAGATTAAAGATCATGGCTGCTCACCAAATGTTGGAAACCTCAAACGTGAACCATTGTCCTGTCTTGGATGAAGTTCACTTTGACATCGGAAAGATAAAGTCAAAAGACATATGAATTCAATTGACAAACGTTTGTGGAAATGTGTCACGATGGACCCAATTCCAATGAAGCCAATACACCGCCGCGGTAGATCCAACCTACCAAGTACCAAAGCCGAAGAAGAGTGGGATGATGAAGACAGAAGAATGATGCTCGGATGGAAAGGCCATCAACATCATTACCAAGTGTTGATATAAGCACCTATCGCCAGATTATCAACTTAGACACAAAGAAAGGAGATGTGGGAAGCCATCCTTGAATATCTTGAAGGTGATGGCGAGACAAAGAACAACAAATTATATACCGCATCCGTAAGTTTGACTCCTTCAAAAGGATCCCAAAGAGTCTCGCGAAGTGCCTATGATGGATTCTATGAGGTAGTCAACTCTTGCTATTCATTAGGAAAGAAGTATGAAAAGAAAGAAATAAACGTGAGATTTCTAAATGCACTAGGCGCCTATGGCATGTTAAAATCACGCCATGAAAGAGTCAAAAGATTTAAACAAATTGACTCTTAGAAACCTTTATGCTAGTCTTTCGGTATGAGCTTGAGATCCAACAAGCTCAAGAAATGGAAAAGAGTTTTAAAACTTGTCCTTACCATGTATGCATGAACCTTCCGTTCAAAACCCGATGAAACACCTTCTACATCCAAATGAAGATGATGATATTCTTTAAACGAAGCCTTTGCTATGTTTGTAAAGAAATATCAACGTTTCAAAAGGTTTAATAAACCATCATCACATAGGCGCTTCACAAAAGCTGTTCCTTATAAAACAAGCCAACCAAAAATTCTCGCTCCTTATAAATCGACAGACCATCAAAAGGATAATGAGCTAGTTTGTTTTAATAGGGAAACAGGCCATTTTGCCTCTAAATGTCCAAAGCCAAAATATGAATTTTATAAGAAACGTCCCGAAACTAAATTTCAAAACAAAAAGGGATGGTGGTGAAGACATTGATGAAAGCAATCTGCCTACATGGTGTGACACTGACGATGAGGATGACTCTTGTGACTTTCTGAAGAAGCCAACATATGCCTTATGGCCGGGAGTCACCACATGATTCGGTGAGGTCACTACCATTTCAACAAGATGACAGGATGATGATGATGAGCTCAATGAACCATCAAAGGGAGAGCTCATCAAAGCTAACAAAGACATGCGGAAGAGTTTTCAAAATTCAAAGTCCGCCTATGTGAAATTAGCCAAGAAGCATGAACTAGTCGTTCTCGAGAAATCAACCTTGATGTCTAAGATCAAAGATCTTGATAGACAGCAAGTGAAAGTATCAAATTGCAAAAAGAGAACAAAGCTTTGACCGAAAAAGTGGATTTCTACTTGAACACATCAAGAAGATAAATTCGAGAAAGATGACCTTCAAAAGGTTGTCAATACTTGGAATAACTCTAAAGGAAACTTTGATGCCATTCTCTCAAACCGTAAAACTTTAGATGACAAAACCGGCATTGGTTTCCAAAGTGAGTTCAAAGTAGGTAGTTCTTCTAGTTCTCAAAAGGATGAGACATCCAAGCAATTGCCGAAGAATTGGTCGTAGAAGTTTCTTATGACCAGCCTCCCAAAAGACAAGGACTTGGCTTTAACAAAGTTCCTTTGTTTATCCCAAGGACACAAAAGACAAGTCCAAAAGAAAGCAACCGCCAAGAATGACTCGCTAATAGTGAGTTTGAGCACTCCCCGCCATTAGTCACCCTAAGAAACAGGGATGACTAATAGCAAGTCTAGGAACTCTCCAAACCTATTAAATTTGTCAAAGGCAAGACTGTGATCCCAACACCGCCTATAAAAGGGTAAAAGAAGTGAATTCTCATAGATAAAAGCTTAAAGGACATGTGCTGTAAATACAAAATCTTTTGATAAGAGGTCTACCTATGGTAAACCTAACATCAACAAGAAAAGGCATTATCGCCCTAAGTCCTATAGGCCAATTATCGCCAGAAAATCATTCCAAAGACCGCCGATATTAAGAAGCCTCAAAAAGAAATCATTACTCATGTTGAAGGATTTCACAAATGCTCTTTCAAATGCCATGGTCATGAGATTCATGAATGCCTTCGAGATTCACACCTAAATCTAGAGGATTTACTCCTCCAAAGGTTAAACAGTGTGGATCCCAAAAGGTTGCTAACCTTGAGGACCCAAAAATAAAAGGGGACCATATTCTTAAATGTCTATATTTCAGAATGCTATATGGTCGTCAATGAAGAAGAGAAAGATCTATGGTATCTAGACAAAGGATGCTCAAAGCATATGACCGGTGATCCAAATCTTCTCAAGCATTGTTGAAGCAAAGGGTCCTCACCATATTTGGAGATAACTCAAAAGGGAAGACCATTGGTTATGGAAGTATAATCGAGGCAATCTCTATCAACAAAGTTTCTCTAGTTGAAGGTTTAAAGCACATCGCCGAGCATATCACAATTCGTGATAAAGGTCTAACTGTCGCTTCTCTAGTCAATGTCTCATAAAGGACAATGAGACATGTTCAACTATCCCGACCGGATTCAAAAGGGAATGTCTATGCCGTTGACCTAAATCCGTTGGAAGAAAATCAAATCTTTGCTTGGTTGCTAGGTCATCAACCGACAACACTGGTCAGGCACAAAAGGCTTAGTCATCTCAATTTCAAATACCGGAGAAGCTATCAAAAGACAATCTAGTTGTTGGTTTGCCTAAAATATCGCTGAATCACACGCCGCAAAGCATGTCAACTGCAAACTACACAAATCTTCCTTCAAAAGCAAGCCTTGCCTATCAACAACCGCACTACAGCCTTCGCACATGGATCTGTTTGGACTCGTAACTACTACAAGTCTTGGTGGCAAAGTATACTGTGTGGTAGTTGATGATTACTCAAGATTTACTTGGGTAGAGATGATGTCCTCCAAAGATGAAGCATATGACATCATTAATGAACTCTTCAAGACTACGCACTCGTAAGCCGGATGATATCTCCGATGTCGATCGTACAATGGAACGAGTTCAAGAACAATGGTGTTACAAATATTGTGATGACCATGGAATTGGTCACAATTTCTCAGCTTGGCACACTCAACAAAATGGAGTTGCCGAAAGGAAGAACAATCTCTATTGAAGTGAAAGACAATGATTGCCGGCCAAACGCTGTATTTTTCGGCAAGCCGTGAACACCGCCCTTCTACACAAAACAGTCCATCATAAACAAATTTCATAACAAAACTCCATATGAATATGGAGAGGCAGAGCTCCCAACATTGGATTCTTTAAAATATTTGTTGTAAATGCTATGTTCTTTACAATGGTAGAGAACATAGAGGTAATTTGAATCCAAAAGTGATGAAGGAATTTTTCCGGGATATGCCAAGTTTTCAAAAGCATACGAGTTTACAATAAAACTTCACTTAAAGTTGTTGAATCGTACATGTCTTTTGATGAATTTGATTTCATTGGGCCACATTTGGCTCCTAAGGTTACTAATGATTCTATGAAATGAGACAGTATGCATCAGCCTAAGTCCCAGATTCCGATCCTCCTTCTTCACAAGAGCTTCCAAGAGTCAACCTCGTTAGAATCCTCAAACGAACCAACAAATGAACACTCGAAAACCTCAATCTCCTTGCCTTCCACACCAAGTCATACAACCTACCTTGGAATTAACCTACCCTTTAGAAAACCAAGTTTCAGTTACTTCTACTTCTCAAGAATCCAACTCGCCGATGCAATAGACAAGTTCAACCTCGCAGTTAGGGAAGTAAAAGATCATCCTATCACTCAAATCATTGGAGATCTTAATGCCGGTGTTCAAACTAGACAAGCTTCAAGGAATGAATGCATGTATTCTACCGCATTTGTATCTAACATTGAACCCAAAAGATTGATGAAGCTCTGAAGATCCAAGTCGGGTGGAAGCTATGCAAGAAGAGCTAAACCAATTTGACAGATGCCAAGTCCGGTCACTAGTCCCTAGGCCCAAAGGACAAGCGCTTATTGGCACAAAGTTTTAAACAAAATGGATGAAAACGGCAATATTACAAGAAACAAGGCAAGATCGGTAGCCCAAGGATATAGACAGAGGAGGGTATTGACTATGATGAGACATTTGCTCTCGTTGCAAGATTAGAGGCTATCGATTATTCTTGGCCTATGCCTCTTACAAAGACTTCAAAGTTTATCAAATGGATGTAAAGAGTGCATTTCGAATGGAGAACTTCAAGAAGAAGTCTATGTTGAGCAACCACCGGGTTCATAGACTGCTCAAGGAGAGAAGATGTCTACAAGCCGAGGAAAGCCCTTTATGGACTTAAACAAGCTCCAAGAGCCTGGTATGAGACCCTTTCAAAGTTCTTGATATCTCAAGGCTTTGTAAGAGGTCAAATTGACACTACTCTTTCATTATGAAACATAAAGGTCATTCCTTACTTGTTCAAATATATGTTGATGATATTATCTTTGGTTCTACTAATGAAAATCTTTGCAAAAGGTTTGAAAAGCTTATGCAGAGTAAATTTGAGATGAGCATGACGGAGAGCTCAACTTTTTCCTTGGTCTTCAAATTCAACAAAGTTCAAATGGTATCTTCATCAATCAAGCCAAATATGCAAAGGATGTTATCAAGAAATTTGGTCTTGAGAATGCAAACAGCCTTCAAAGACTCCTATGGCTACTAACCGCCATCTTGACAAAGATGAGAAGGGCAAGAAAGTGGACATGACTCTCTGCAGGCATGATTGGTTCACTTTTATACTTAATCGCTAGTAGGCCCGATATCATGTTTGCCGTTTGTTTGTGCTAGGTTTCAAGCGATCCAAAGGAGTCTCACCTACGCAAGCCAAAAGAATCATCGATATTCTGATAGATACTCCCAATTTGGGAATCTCGGTATCCTAGAGATTCATCTTTTAATCTTATAGGCCTCGATGCCGATTTTGCCGCATGTAAAGTTGACAGAAAGCACAAGTGGGACATGTCAATTCTTAGGAAATAGACTTGTCTCATGGGCCGCAAGAAGCAAACCTCTCGTTTCAACTTCAACAATCAAGCGTAATACATAGCCGCTGGTAGGCTGCTCACAATTGTCGGATCAAACAAAGAACTAGTTGACTATGAGATCAAAACCGATGATTGTCCTATAATGTGTGACAACACATCGCAATCTCAGCTCAAAATCCGTCATGCACTCCAAAACAAAGCACATTGATGTGAGATATCACTTTCTTAAAGATCATGTTGAAAAAGGTAACATTAGCATGCAATATGTGCCTACAGAGAATCGTAGCGTATCTTCACAAAACCACTTGATTCAACCAGGTTTGCTTATTTAAGAGGAGAGCTTGGTATGCTTGACCTCAATCCTTAATCCTTTCTTAGCAAATTTTAAGTTATTTTATAAACTGCCATATTAAACTGCTATGTGATCGCCGATTCTCAACTCGCCGAAAATAGACAACCTTGGGTAAGTATCTACTTCATATCTGCCTTCGATAAAATAGGCAGATTCGATAATATAGGCAGACTTGTGCGCCATACGCATGCAAGTGACTCATCGTGTAATAAATGCGGACTTCAAATTTTATCAAATGTCATTTATTGGCCTGTCGAGGTATAAAAGGGCAAATGCATAAGGACTCTTCACAACTTCAACAACCGCCATTTTCAACTTTCAAAACCTTCAAGCTTCCAATCTGTAATCTCTCAAATCTTCTTAAACCTACAAAATCTCAAGTTTTCAAGCTTAAAATCATCAATGGTAAGGATTTCTACACCTTGATTCATTTAAATCCAGTTTAGGGTCTTGTTTTGACCTAATTGAAGTAAACTGTCCGCCACCATTGATGAACCGTGTATATATTGCGATTGTTGCTTGAATCATGTGTGTAAAATGTGTTAGACTTCGGTACTATGTTTTCAATTTATATCATTGTTTGCTTGAAATGACAAACCAAGATATTTGAAAACCTGATGATGAACTGTTCTTATATTATGTTTAAATTGTCTATATTTTGGGTTTTGATCTGAATAGTACTGTTTATGTTATTATCTCCGATTGCATGATTATCTCGTCGTTTCTTGCATATCTCCGATTTCTATATATTTGTTCTCACATCCGCCGATGTAGGGAAAGTCTAAATCCTCAAAGGCCGCCGCCACCACTTCATCCTCTCGCTCCCGCTAAGCCAACCAGGGTCGATTGCCGCCGAGCTCCCAATCAGATCCTTCCTGTGCAAGCTATCATCCTGGATGACTACGATCGAGACTCCATCATTAGCACATCTGCCGGTGATGCCTTTCTAAAAGATTTGGCCGAGCGTGGACTTCTTCCTTGTTCCAACTCAACGACACCCACTACAAAGAACTTCTAGCCGAGGAGTTTTATACAAGGATGATTCTCGCTCCTCCCGCCTAATGCATTCCGAGCACCAACTTAAGCTATATCAAGGGCTACATCGAGGCCACTACATCAAGTTGACCTACAAGGATGTTGGAGAAATCCTGACCGCTGTGAAGGCAAATTGACTTGACCGATGCCACCAAGACTTGCTTGGGAAATGACGAGGATCTCGCCCAACCGCAGAGGTTCTCCGAGATGTCCAGAACCTCTTCCTAAAACCCCTATCATATCGCCATCTCTCGACAAGAGCATCTTATTCAAAAATGGCTCGAGGGACATCTTCACCTCCCAAGAATGATGGACCAAAGTCTGGTCCTTCGCAACAACTCAACCGGGCAAAAATCATCTTCAATGCTATCCCAGAGCTTGCCAAGTCCAAGCTCACCCTTCCTGAAGAGGCCCTTGTGGGTTATTAATGTCATCCTCCGACGCATGAGGAGATTGATGAATAGTCGCTATCGACGACCTCATCAAGGTGTCCAACACCTACGTCTTCACGGCCAACAACATCACCCGCTATCGGATGATATGGCCAAAAGGACAACCAACGCGGCCAGGCCGCCGCCGCCGCCGCTATCGCCATCGTGCCGCTGCCGCCGCACTCCGCCGCGCCTATATCGCGGCCCTCTACCCAAGCCAGGGTAAGAGGAAAGTCACCTACACTGCCACGGGTTACCCGCCGAGGAGGAGCCTACACCTATTGGGGCCGAGCTACTGAAATTTTGACCTCAAAGCAGCAGACCATCCATATGAGCTCGCCGAGCCCCATCCAAAAAGCCTAAACACTCTCCCTCTCTCACTCCCAAACTCAAGCAATCCAGAAGCTCCTCATTAAAGGCAACGCTGAGAAGGACACATCATCCTTCCAACCACCGACCTCTCCAAACCCTCTAAACCTACCTCCCAATCCTCCCAACCCAAACCAAACAAACCCTCCTACGTACTCTAATCATTTGGCCTTCCTAAGGTCTCATCCACTTTCCACACCTAATGCTTTCCACACCACCACTGCTTTCCATCTGCCCTCCACCAGCCAGCTCCTCCAAATCATCTCCACCACTCGCCGCCTTCTTCCACTCCTACTAAGTCCAAACATGGCAAACGCAAGAAGAGTGCAAGAAGCAGCACTTCTGAACCGCTGATCCAACCACTTCTCCTCCACCTTCACCACCTATGCCTACTACCACTTCCACCTCACCCGCTTCCTCACCTCTCCCCGCTCCCATCCAAACAACCACCACACAAGAGCCACATCTCACCCGCCACCACCTCTCAACCACCATCCTCCAAACGCCCTATCTCTCCCTTCCGCCCCTACCTACCCCAAACGCCTCAAAACCAACCCCTATAACCACCTACACCTCGAGGGTGCAGCTCGTCGCCCTTCGAGACAAGCAGCCTAAACCCAACCATGCCGACACGCACTTTCTTAGCCACCCTTGACTACCCCAAGAGAATACCCTATGTCCAGTGAAATCATCTTTCAATGGGGTGCCTACTATGACCCTCTTCCTCCTCGCCTCGGTCACAACTCTTTTCTCCCACAACTCGCCGGTTCAAGATCTTATGATCTTCAACCAATGGGTTGCAATCCATAAGACCTAGGCCTTCCCTTCCAACCAAATCGACATCTCCCCTTCCTCTCTCTCGCCTAAACCCCGCTCTTCACCATTATCTGCCATCCTTCCATCCTTTCATCCCGTGGTCTACACCTTCATTGATGTAGTCACCACTTACCTTGGCTTCAACCCTCTCATCCCTTTCTCTCTTCCTCTCTCCTAGCCTTTCCTCTTCTTTCTCCTCCTCCCTTTCTTCATTCACCCCCTTCCTATGTCATCTACATAGAAAGGCTCTTCCTCGCCTCGCCTTTCCTAGCCTCCTTCTTCCCATTTCCTCCACCATTTCCTCCATCTTCTCCAGCCAATCCTGCCTTCCACAACCATCCTCCACCTTCCCTACCCAAGCCACCACCATCCTTCCCTCAACAGACCATCCTTCTCCAGCCGAGTCATCCCGACCTGCCTCGATACCTATCCCGCCGAGGCTACATAAATTTTGAAAGATTTTGAGGTCATCTCGCTGACCTCGACCAAGGCCCCGCACCCTCTCTCGCAGATCGCCCCACATCACCCATGTGCAAGCCGACCGCATGACCCAAGTGATGGAGATTTCGCAAAAGGCGCTTTGAGATGCCTCGCCACGATCCATCTCTCGCAGCCAAGCCGCCCTGCCGCCCAAATCTCAGCCTCTTCCTCCAAGACATCCGCCATCTTCGAAACCAACTGGGACAACCTCGCCACTAAGATGACGCAGTCGTCGACATGATTGAAGCCGCTACAAGCTGTGCTTCACCTCAACGCCAAGCCAATCGCTCTCCGCCCACTCTCCGCGGTAGCTGACGCCAACCACACTTGGCTTTCTATCGCAAGGAGCGCAAAATACCGAGATCGCCGCTTATTGATACTCGCTGCAGGCCCATGAGGAGATAGCTCACTCAACAATGATCGTGCACTCAAGCTCATTGAGCATAATGCTCGCTCGCGTAAGAACAAAGAGCTCCTCTGAATTGGTGATACTAAAGAAGAGCTAGCAAAGAAAGAAGAAATTGCAAGACTTAAGGTCATTGTTGACTCTAAATGGGCATCAAGAGGCTATGGGCAATCTTCATCGTGCAAAGGCAAAGGTCGTGCATCATCTAGGTCATCCTTCGAACCGCCGATAATATTTTGTATAATCTTTTTGTTAAACTTTGTAATTAAACAACTTGTTTAATTAACAATGTCTATGTTTTAAAACTTTCATGTTTATTATGAATCTTATTATTGTGATTGCATGAAATTTAAACCATCGGTTTAAAGACATGTCCTATATTGCCTATTCTCGCTTATCTCGCATGTCTTTAAATTCAGCTTCATTACAAGTGTCTCGATGCTTAATTTCCTGTTTGTAAACACTTTGTAATTCTTGAATACAATGACCTTATGTAAGTTCATCTAGGGCATGCTTATTTAATATATCAATCTTACAAGCATGTTATTACTAGACTTGAACATGGTCACCGATATTGTATTCGTAGGTCATGGACTCAAGCAAATAGGAGAGATTGTTGCATCTTAGCCTAGATTTGCTTGAATCCATAACCTAAGTCTAAGTCAAGGTGACTAATGGGCCCGCGTGTCTCAGAGTGGCAACTTGTACTTAGGCATAGCTTGAATAGCTTAGGTTGCTTATTGTATAAGTCTTGAAGAAGATAGCCTCGAAGGATATCGGCCATCCTCCCTACATCAGCCAAGCAAAATTCATCGTAGTTCTTCAAAATATCGACAGTTCATCTAAGCCAAGCCTCATCGCCAAGTTGAAGACTCCAAGATCGTCCGATATAGAACCGCCAAGACATGTCCCGATTTGAAGCTTTCATTGACTTCGATGCAACGTTAACCCGCAAATCACATTCAATGAAGGTTTCCATTCTTGGCATACAACTTTAAAAGGACATTCTTCCCCGCAAGCCTGCACGCCTATTTTTAGCAAAGTGTCGAGACGACCGCAGCTACAAACACTATCGTGAGTCAACAACCAGACAGAGCATTAATTGCTCTTAAATTCAAATTAAGTCCTCCAACGGCTCCAAGCTTCCTCCTGCATATAAAAGGAGACTCCATTGCTGCATTCAATACACTTCAACAACTACAACTCGAATCTTCTTCATCTTCTTCAAGTGCATTAAAGCTTAAACGCCCTATTCGTATTTCTTTCTTGAAGAGCTTCACCTAAGACGATCAGTCCATTAAAGCTCTCATTGATTGCAACACCTAGCTTTTCATAGCTCACTAGAATTGTATCTTATTGATATCAATTCTCCCACACAAACACTTGGTCAACAAAATTTTTGTACACAATCCATTAGAGATTTAGTTT